>JAZKJV010005648.1:0-232008 GCA_037367405.1 Ottelia alismoides
TTTGATTTTATTAGAAACTGAGTTTTTCAAACATGAATCTTTTACCATTAGAATAACAATTGGATTATCTACTTTAGTACAGGAAATGTATGTTGAGTGTACATTCTCTTTGACCGAAGGCACAAGGTCCTTCGTAGACTCTGAATCTAATGCATGCTGCTAAGCTTTTGTACTCCTCCTTAATCTTCTTCTAGAAGTATTTGCTCTACGGGAAAGATGTCTGGCTTCATCATCCTCTAAAGTTTCCTTAGGTTGAACTTCAGACAGGATCCTATCCATGTCCTTAGCCCGATCAGGTACAACCATGGTCCATCCACTCCTGAGAGACATATGATGAACATAATCAAACAGATAGATCTCGTGATCAAATTTGTGAAAATCTGAATAATATACTTGATCCATAGAAGGATGTTGATGTGATTTGTTCAGGCTATGGGGTTAGCCTGAACCTAGGCTGGAATGGATGTAGATGGAATAGTACGCTCATCATGTAGATGGGAAAGACGGTTTAGATCAACCCTCAAATCATGTACTTCATTTCTGTATAAACGTAGCTCCTCCAAAATGTGTCGTTGAAAGTCCATTGGACCTGATGGTGAATGTTGCTGCTGGGAAGACAAAGAAGGGTATGAAGAACGTGAAGAATGTTGTTGCTGGGTATGATTATGAAAGTGTGGATTCTGTTAACCCACCTGATCTGTCTGATGATGCCCGATCTGTTGTTGTTGCCTTGATGTTCGATAAAGACTAATTTCAAAGCTCATTGATACTGGAAGAGATGTAGGAGTAAATGATGTGTTATAGAATGTCTAGGGATGTGGATAAGAAAATCAGTTCCCCAAAACCTCCTTGCTTGGTAGGGTCATTGGTGTACCACACACCATTTACTTCACACATTTGGAAGGCTCCTCAGTAATAGTCTCTACAGATGGTGGTTGCTGCTGATAGGGATGGGCTAAATTCCTCAACCCATGGCTGGACTGTCCCTGACATCTGCCGCTACTCGATGTGATGAACACGATATACGGGAGCAGCAAATGCAGTCACGGCAGGTACCTTCATCTTGGATACCTTCTCAGAAAGTTCCACCATCTGTTTAGGTAGTTTAGACAAATTACTGTCCAATTCATTCATCCGTCTATCTATCCTTTCGACTACCATAAGTTTATGCTTTTAAACCCATGTCAAAAGGACCTATTATAGTCTTTGTTCCTCCACCGGATAAGTGGTCTCCAACTGAGCTCTACTTACAGTCTGTGCTCTACTTGTTTCAGCCATTCATTCGAACACTTTCCAGACGATGTCCGCTCCTCGCGAAGTATAGCTGCCTCCACAAGCAGCACTAACTAAACCATGCACCTCAGGGTGTAGACCGCAATATATGACTGATCCAGGATGGTAGGCTCTAACCCATGATAAGGACATTTCTGTAAAAGGTCTTTGAATCTCTGCCATGAATCACAGAAAGTTTCATTAGGAAGTTGAGAGAAACTTATAATGCGTGAACGCATCAAATTTATTCTACTCAAAGGGTAAAACTTCTTCAAGAATAAGTCCTTAAATTGGGCAAAAATTGTGACTTCTACTGTAATACGTGTTTTGTACACTATGCTTTTGAAAGTTATCAAGTGTTATTTCAAGGAAATATTGAATTATAGTAATTGACACAGTCAATAGTTTCGCTTTGATGCAACAATTTCATTGAAACTTGTTTTGTAAAAATCAGAGACCATCTTGAATAATCATGACTTTTAAAGGGTTCTTTGGTTTGTGTAGCACATCAAAACATAGTACCACATCTAGTAATCTGGAATTTTGGTAGTACCTTATAAGTAGTAGAAGCCACTACTAGCATAGTGCCCATAATGTTATAGATTTATACTCATTAGCCATAATCACAACATTAAGACTAATTAAGCATGATTAGTGCTAAATAACCGTCATTAGTGATAATTAAGCATTATTAGCAAAAGTGGACACATGGAGAGGAAATCATGGGATACGTGTCGTTATATAGTCAGGACAAGTGTCAAAACCTCAATAGTGCCATGTGTCATTATCCTAAGACTAACACATGTCATGGTATAGCCACACCTTGCTTGGGCAACAAGTTATCTCATGGATAAGCCACACCTTGCTTGGGCAAAAAGTTATCTCGTGGATAAGCCACACCTTGCTTGGGCAACAAGTTATCTCGTGGATAAGCCACACCTTGCTTGGGCAACAAGTTATCTCGTGGATAAGCCACACCTTGCTTGGGCAACAAGTTATCTCATGGATAAGACAAATCTATTACTTGGGCAACAAGTTTTCTCATGATTAAGCCATGTGCCATGCCATGTGTCTTCATACATGGATAAGAGACAACATGTGTCTTGAAGCCTCCCTTACATGTTGACACATGTCACACATGTAAAGGGTGTGGAGGCCTATAAATACCCATGACCCCCCATACTCCTCCTCACTTCATCCCACGCCCATCTCTCCACCTTAGAGCCGCAAGGCCGCCGAGGTTGCGGGAAGAGCACGAGAGGAGCCACGGCGAAGCCCTGTCGGTGATCGAGAGTGTTTTTGAAGCTGTAACGAAGTGTTGTCCACACCACGCCGTAGTATTCAATGTAAGACGGCTATAGGGGGGATTTCATTAAAGAAGGTGATTAGGACTCAAGTTAGATAACGTTCAGGTGAGGGATTCTCAAGCGCTATTTTAAAGCACTAGTCTTTCGCTTTTATGCATGTTTATGATAACAAGTATGAAATCGTGTTTTCTAGAGCTTTTACGAAGAAATTTCAAGTATCATAAGGTTGAGATGAAATCAGGGCTTTAGATTGTATTTCAGACGTCGTTTCACGAGTTTTATCATGATAACACGTTTTTAAGAATTTTGTTCTTGATGGAACACGGGACATAAGTTTCACTACTTAGATATGAGTTTTTATGTGAAGAATTTATGTTTTGCACGGTTACTATGCATTATGGATCGATTTTCAAGTTCTTAATAAGTTCTAGTTGTCAGAATATGTATGTTATGTCAAGAGTGTTTTAAGTTCATGAATTAGTTGTTATGAGCTTGAATTAGCAAAAGTACGGTTTATTAGTGGCAAGAAATGAATCAGAATCAGAAGATAAGCACCACAGTAGCTCTTTTATCCAAATCATGAACTAGCCATTAGATATGGTGATGTCATTAGATATGACCCTGAAACCGCCATTAGATATGGCAAACCATTAGATATGGTATCAAGAGGACTTTGGGTCCGCATTCTATATACATATAGGCTTTGGGCCGTATGCAGGGTGTTTTTGGTCTTTGGGACCGTCTGCGTGTATGACTTAGCTTTGTTTCAGCGTTCATGAGTCAATAAATTAGCCACAGTGGTGATTAGTACAAACAGTTTGATAGTGATGATTATGTTTCAGTTTATCTGCTTTGGAAGTGATTTCAACGTTTAATTTGTAAAACTAGCATGTTGTTATATGTAATTTCTGTCACAAAGTCTCTTTCAAGCTATTTCACAGCATTCAGCATAAATTCTTGTCATGATGCTCATATTTCAGATTTTAGCTATATGTAAAAAGCTTGAGATCCTTTCACTGGGTCTAAGATCATAAATGGGTTTAGACGCATCCCTTTATATTATAATTATGTACAGATCAGCAGAATCACGAATAGCAAGGGAAAGGACCACTGATACACTTGGAGGAGGTGTCTTTTGCTTTTCGTTGTTTTTGGACTATCTGTGTCATTTGTAAGAAGTTGTAATAGATAGAACTTGTGTAATACACTTCTTGGTGTTGTGAACTTCAAATACAAAGGTTTTATGTTTTATGAGATTGCCACATGTTTACTTGAGGAAAAAGAAGAAGAAAGATCTCTGTCGCGGCACGTTCCGGTTAGCGGGACGGGTCGTGACATCTACCCCAAGTTTGACATCCAATAATCAACCTTATCTAGGGTTGGCTATTGAGTCACGACTCGATGAGCCAAGCTCGGGCTCGGCTCGATAAGGGCTCATGAGCACGTCTCATTAGGCTATTGAGCTGAGCCCGAGCGAGAATTTTGGGCTCGATAGCTTAACGAGCCGAGCTCGGCTCAATAACTCAATAAGGGGCTCGATAAGGAATATATATACATATATTATTTATATATTTAAATATAATACAAACAAAATAATTATAGCCCTTTGCAATTTTCCCTCCTCTAACTTTGACCCTCTCACGAGTAATGAGCCATGACCCAATTCTCAAATCTCATTCCCACCCACACATTTGCCCCCGCCCACGCATTAGAAAATTAGTGATTTTTATAAGCAAATTTAATGTTACGATATATATTATAATTAAGAGTTTGTACATAACTTGTATAGTGGCTTACTGGTAAGGAACACCGTCTTAGATAGAGCAGGTCTTGAGTTCGAATCCACACAAAACATTTTCCCATCAAAAAGTACCCATTTTTCTTAACGAGCTCGACTTGGGCTCGAGCCCAGACCAGGCTTGATAAGGAGCTCGGGCTCGATAAGGGGCTCGATTCGAGCCTTATCGAGCCTGAGCCAGCTCGATAAGGGCTCGAGCTCATCGAGCCCGAGCCAGCTCGGTTGGGCTCGAATGAGCCAGAGCTCGAGCCCGAGCATAGCTAGACCTATCGAGCCTAAGCCCGAGCCAGGGGCTGGCTCGGCTTGTTGGGCTCGATAGCCAGCCCTAGCCTTATCCTTTAAGTCCAATGGAAGGGCTTTGAGCCTTATGTAGTCTTGGTTAACCCTAGGATGCCTAAGGTTATAACAGATCAACTTAAAGTCCCTAAGGAATGCGTAAGGCTCCTCATGAGCATTCCCATGAAAATGTGGTAGCAAACTGAGGAATTGTGGCGTCAACTCATATTCTACTTCAGGATCAGCTAGGCTCAACCAATTTCTCATCTGAAATTGTCCAGGATTATAAGACGCATCCATAGGTTTGTCATTACCCAGATGTAACTGACCAAGCTGTGCTCTCATAAGTGCTTGATTCGTTAAGATTCAGCTAACCTAGCCAATAATGCATGCAACGGGTCTTCTCGCTCTTCTCCTCCCCATTCCCGTTATTTTTTGGGCATCTTTACTGAG
Organism: Ottelia alismoides; assembly: GCA_037367405.1. Lineage (NCBI taxonomy): Eukaryota > Viridiplantae > Streptophyta > Magnoliopsida > Alismatales > Hydrocharitaceae > Ottelia > Ottelia alismoides. The sequence continues at coordinate 5,107 of JAZKJV010005648.1, forward strand.
TCTTCAATAACTTCATCAAACAAAGGATTAGAATGAGATCTAGATGAAGATAATGAAATCACATCAATCTCACCAAGGCAATGATCTTCATCAGTGAGAAAAGAATAAGAAAAAGGGTCGATATAGATGTAACCTTCCCCTAGGAGTGAATCATGATAAACCGGTTCAAAGCAAGGGTTGCTTCGAATTCGGGATGGTCCATACAAAGAAAAGGGCTAGATCGGTGAAGATATAATATTTGAGCGGTTCAGTGATAAGCTTGCAAAGTCCAAGCAAAAATATGACCAATTATCCATCTAGATGTTCAAGAGATAAGGAATTTGAGAATGCTAGTTATCAAAAGAACCTAAATTTTACTAGGCACTTGAATGTGCAGAATGACTCGCATAAAACAATAAATACAAACCCTAATTAATTCACCAACTCAACAATGAAGGCCGAGATGATGGCCTTATTAACTTGTCAAATTTTAATTGGTTATTCAATACAAATCTTTTCAAAGTTATGAGTTGTTTGGAACATAATTCCCTTACAAACTGTTCTGATTCATATGACTAGTTGCATCCACTCTCAGCCAGTATGGAGGTAAGTTGGTCTGTATAAATATGGCTACATGTTTACTTAAGGACCGAGCCTTGCGCGATGTCCTCTAAACTATTCACTCTGCTAAAGAAATCCATACTGTCTACCGGCTACCCGTAGCTCCTTATTGAGAAGCGGCTAATCATTTTTGTATAACCAGTAGTTCATATGAAAATTCGTGGCATGGCTTTATCCTAATGTCGTCCCTCTCTCACAAAAATGTACCTGCAAACAAATGAGGGTTTTATTGCCTGAAAACAGGTTGATTTTATTACAATTAATTTAAGTCAACTTGCATCAATTCAGTGCCAATTTTAAAAGATTAGGTTATCGCTTGAAATTAAGTGACCACAAGCATCGCCTAATGTACAATCCCTTTTCCTTTATTCCTTAAGTTGGTAAAAACTGAGGGAGAAATCGGAAACGGGATGCAAACGAAAACAATGATGCATGCAGTCGTTAGAGATACTTACAACACTTCCTATCACTCTCCATGTGGATGCAGAACAGAATTATTAAATCTAACTATATAACGCAAATCGAGGAATCGCACCTAAACAACAGTTCTATTAGCAATGAAGAAGTCAGTTTATTTTGACTAAGTAGAACATAAGTTAATCTCCTAAGATTTTTGCAATTGTGAATCTTATGATTTGTGTCGTGTGTCCTAAGTTACAAAATTGATCAAGCAAAGAGATGACCTACGATCTTTCTGTTTGGCGTAGACTTGAATCTAAAATGTCACTCAAGTCGAGAACCACTCTCCACACAACTATACACAAAAATAAATAGAATTTTAAGAGCCCTTTATTTACATATGCGAGATCTCAATCGAGAACCGCTGTAAATGGCAACGAAATATAAATTAACTAATCTACTAATCTCTCAACTTAATTATATGTTTTGTGGCTCACCAACAAATTGCTCCAAGCTCTTTGCCTCTGCAATCCTTCAAAAAGAGTCAGATCCACATGCCTATCATGAAACAATATAAATTTATTAGAAAATTCAAGAGATATTTAGAAATAGATATCATAGATACGAAACACAACATAGGAAAACAAGCTTAAAAATAATTTAAACCAAAAATTACTAGATAAATCAAAATAAATATTTGCTCTTAAAATAATCACAAATATGTTGCATCCCTGGCAATTGCACCATCTGATGAAGCGCTAAATGCATGTATCAATAAGGAACTATTGTAGCACGGACACTTAGCTTCTCATACAGAACCGAGAGAAATCCCAGTGATGAAATTTTCAGCTTTGAGTTTATAACCTGTTCAGGGTCAAACAAAAGGATACGAGCACTTTAATGATTAAATTTACAGAATAATTAATTTTAGATAGTGATTTAGGGATTTATTACTTCAAGCTAATGCACATTACACAATCAACATAGAATTTTAACACATCTTTTATACCACTAAATTAAATGCAAACATAAATGCACAAACAAGACAGATGGGAGATCAATACTTAAAAACTCATAACAAGTATTTTGGATGATTAAAAAATACCCTGAATTAATTTCTTAAGAAATCACTTCAATAAGAAGAAGGTAATCCCAAAATCCTATCTCATCTCCACTCTAATGATTTAATCATCAAATTCATCTTTTAATGATCCAAAAATGATTCACATTCAAAAATAGTAGATCTTGAAGACTCTTATGCTTAAAGGAGTGTAATTAATCATGCAAGAAATTTGAATTCAACTATAATACGTCAATCAATCAAGGCCTTTAAGCATTAACAATTAATGCATGCATTGTTAATCAAAATCAACCACACATGCTGCTAAAAGATATAGTGCCAAACAAGCTTTAAAAACAAAACCAAAATCACATTAATTGGACTTCAAGATATCAAGATATTCAACATAGAATCCAGGGGTACAACTGCAATAAAAACTTCCAAGTTTTATTACATATAAGGATTAATAGGGACTAATATGTAAATAACAAAATCTGCAAGGGATAACTTGTGAATGTTGAATAGGCGGAAGGACTTATCTGTAATATCATGAAATAGTTGGATTTTTACTGCAAATTTTCCACCCGCACGTGTAGATCACGTGATGGATTAGGCTTGGTCGTGGAGGCTCGGGACACGTGTCTTCTCCTGATGCTTCGACCTATGGCTCAGATTTTGGCTCGACACTCGAGCCTGAGGATCGAACTGTTGCCTTGGACAATAACGTGGCAGATCTGAGACCGTTCGATCTCGCCCAATTAAGCTAGATCAACGGTAGCTGCTGCTTTGCTGTTCTTACGCTCCTCCGTGCACAGCAGAGGTTCGGCTAGGCTCCGACGAAGTCTTGAATGCTTCTCCTTGCTCCACTGGGGCTATTGACGAGTCATGAAAACCTTGCTTTAATCGATGTGAATTAAGCTTTAATGCATTGTTTCATTGTAGTCGGTAATTCAGAATCAGTAAAGAAATAATCACAAGAATTTACTCAGTTTTAATCGGGGTGGTTTTATGTTTGTTTTATTTGGGCAAGTCCCAAGGTCGAACTCAAGGAGGAAAAGCAACAACCTAGAATAATGTCTATCAAAGTTCGTACACGATTTTCAAGGCGGTATTTTTTTGGTATTTTTAATGCAATTTTGGAATGCGAAATGCAAATATGGAAACTTTAGGGCCTAAAAATAAATATCAATCAAACGATGTCCAAAAATTACGAAACTTGGCCAATATGTTAATGATAATGAAATGAATGCACTGTAATTTTTTTGGAATTTTTGGATGCAAGATAAATGTTTTATGAATTTATGAACGCAAATAAAGTGAATTTCAATAATTAATTACAATAAATATTAAACTTATTCATTTTCAAGGGATAAAATTATCCAAGATCTATCACTAAGTGATCGATCTCAAAAAAAATCCTAAACCCTAAAAATATGAGTTTCATACATGTTAAAAATTAAAGATTGAAATATGCAAAATGATTTTTATAGAGCAAACCATGTATGTAAATGCAATTCTTTTTGGGCACAATGTTAAACACAACTAATTCTATAATCTGTGAATTTTTGGCAATTTTTCGAGCAATGGTTAATCATTTATGAATTTTAAAGCATGAGAGAGACGAAATATGTTGTTTATCACAAGAATATTAATTAAAAAATTAAAAAGTAGATCACAAAAATATCAATCATATGCCATATTATAGAGAATTATTTTGAAAACAAAGTGCTATTTTTAAAATAATTAAATGATGCAATAAAGCAGTACAAAGTAAAGGGGGAACATAGGGGCATCACTGCAAATTACAACAATTAAATAAAAATAAAAAATGCATAGAGGGATTATTCTGTAAAAACTTAAACTTCTGGGGATAGACGTGCAAAATCATCAGAAGGGAACGTGCTTCGCACGTGCCCTCTGGATGGTGGGACCTAGTTGCGAATGGGCGAACTTTGGAGGGGTGTTTCCGCAAATCTTCCAAATAGGCATGTGCCCTGCTTGTACCTTCAGGGCTGGGGGTGCTTCTGTAGTTCAGGAGATCACCAGTGGCGTCGACGCAAAAGGCCCCTCCGCACACGTGTCGTGCACGCTGGGAGGGTCTTGGGCAGGGAGCCCGGTGGCTGGTGCCGGTACAGGGACACAGAGGCGGAGGCGTGGCGGAGCTGCTGGAGTCGGTGGAGGTGGTCGAAGAAGCTTCCCATGGCAGTGGCTACGTCTGTGGCTGATGCACGACCGAAGGCGTCAGGCTTGATGGAGTCAAAGACGATGAAACAGAGGCATGAAGCTTCGCGGGGAGCTTGGTGGCAGTGGCTTCAGTAGGCAGCTGATGTCGATGAAGTAGGTGGAGATGTTGGAAGCATTGTTGGCTCGACGAGGTGCAGATGGCCGGAGCAATGGCAAACGTGTGGTGAGGCTCTGCAATGAGGTGTCAACCTCGGATCTTGTCGTAGCACGGAGGAGCGATCAAGGCGTTGTCACTGCCTGATGGTGGAGCTTCTTCTCGATGTGTTGTGGGCGGATGCCCGCTCAACAGAGGTGGGCGGCAGAGTTTTATAGGGCTGGTGACGGGGGGCCAAAGATGGAAGGTCGACGATGATTGACCGTTGAGGCAGTGTGAGGGGGATTCAATGAGATGTGAAGGGGATCTAATCGGGGAGTGAATCGGGTGACGATGTGCAAGATCAGGAAGGGGAAAGCAGAGGTCAGATCTGGAAGGCGGCGGCGATCAATGGGGAAGGGAATAAGGTGGCGAGATACGCGGCCGGAGGAGGAAGCAGAGTCATGCGATTCGTGGCAGTGCTACCCCTAAAAAGGAAAGGGGGTTGGAGGAGAACGACACACAGGGGTCGTCCGATCGGCCGAGATCAGACGCCCATGATGCGTCCACGTGGCCGCAAGTGGGAAGGTGGAGAGGTCTGGCATGTGCAGTGCGCATGCGCAGGTGGCACATGCACTACACATGCATGGATTTTTATTTTTTATTTATAAAAACAAATTTAAAAAGCTCAAAAAATGGGAGCCACATGGTGGCTCCAGGAGCAACCACGTGTCAGCCCCAAAAGAATCAAAGAAATAAAAATACACAGAGAAATCCAAAAAGAAATAGCAAACGACCTTGGATTGAAAAAATATTCATGAAAGTTGCTCATCTCGACGAGATATACAACTTTCATGAAGAGACCAAAACCAAAATCGATTTGCACCAAGTGATATTTTTGGGTATCCCATGTACAAAGAATACCTTGATTTTTAGGTTTTCTAATTTTTTTTGTCATTTTTAAATTAGATAAAAATTCAGAAAAAATATGATAAAACAAGCATAAATATTTACACATTAATCTATTTTTTTGGATTTTTATTAAGTAAGAAAAAGAAGAAATAAAATAAAACATGAAAAAGACAATTTTTTTACAAACTGTTAGTGAAGACTCAGCTTAGTTAATTTCTTTGATTTCGAGCACAATTTGGATTTGGATTTTTGTGTATTTAATTAAAAATTTTATCAAAGAAAACAAATGAAAATGAAATAAAATAAAATGAGTTAATTATGTACATAAAATAATTGGTCAAAACCGCTAAAATACAAAATGTACAAAAGAGGCCCAAAACCCATCTTTCACATATGAGATCTGATTCACTCGAACTTGGTCTTGTTTAGAAGGTATTTGGATATACATTAGTTCAAAAGTGAGTAGGATCAAATCGGACACTGGATGAGGAAGATATCAAAGTTTTAGTCCGAGAATCCTGCAACTAGGGTTTGGATTTTTGGTCCACTTATTTAGGCTAGTGATTTTTTGTATTTTTTACTTATTCTTGTTAGTAATATGTACACAGTGGAGGTGATTTTAGGTCATTTGGAGTTAGCATGAATTAGTTAAAAATCAGGGAAGTTAGGCTATTTTACAAGTCATTTGGATTGAGATTTTTGGCTTCTTATTTTGTGCAATAATGAGTGATAAAATACAATTCTTACCCATACATTCATGAATGCTAATTATGCAATATAAATGAAAAAAATGCCAATGAATTTTAGGGATTTGAGCTCAATTCATCATTTTTAAAGTGATGAATCTGAGATTCATCATCCCCCTATACTTAAACCATGCTCGTCCCTAAGCATCAAAAGAAATGCAATGAGGTGAAATGGGATTGGGTTCCATACCAAGACCATGAGAGTGAAGGTGAAAATGAAACTGACCTAACCTTTGATTATTAGTGTGGCGGAGCTTCTGTAAGACTTAGAATTTTCAAATCAACAGCCTTCAAATTCTACACCATCATGTCACAGTTTCGGCTCAGAAGTCATCTTAGATCAATCCTCCTCTCAAAGCATACCCCATGAACATTGAACAATTGACTCATGTGTGTGAAAGGTTTTAGTTCTTCCCATCTAGAATGCCGGACTACCATGCAAACCTCCACTCCAATAACTCATCCTCGGGGAGTCAGGTCTTTCCTTCTAAGGTATGTCGTGATGTGTTCACAATCGAAAAGAGGGAGAAATCAGAAGAAGGAGAAAAGAACTGGAGGGTGGTCAGTGTAGTCACCTCTCCTTGTGAAGTCGGCCAGTTTAGCCAAGTCTCACCAAGATCTACAGGTTTTCTTGAAGCTTGGATCTTTTTGGTCAAATGTTTACTTGGTAGTAGGCTTCTTTGTGTTTGGATTTTCAGTAGCATTGCATGGATCTTGTTGTGCCCCCTACATATATGGAATCTTTTTTTCCATATATGTTTTGGGGTCTTAGAAAAATTTGTGCCCAATCGTCCATCCCATTTCTGAAGCTTTATTTCAACCCGTACTCCGGTCTTTAGATGTCCACGCTACCAGAAATGAAACTCACATAGTTTTCCAACACCTGTCTGAGTTGAGCTAAGTGCATAGTGGCGAGAGTGCAAATTAATCCCTATTCCAGAGTCATACTCAGGATGAAGAGACCAGGTTAGACACTAAGAGTCAAACGCTGCACATTGTCATTTGGAACTCGAAGAATTAAGTAAAGGAACCGAAGCTTCTAAAATCCTATTTCTCGATGAAGTTCCTCTAAAAATTAAGTGGATTAAGGTCAAGTCCAGACCACTCTCGGTTATGCTCATAACTCAGTCCAAAACCCATGGACTTTTCACAATGCAAATGCATGTGATGAAGTGCAGGCGTGTGAAATGCAGACACACATTTTTTTGAAGATTTTTGTGATGTTTTTTTGGAAGAAAATAATTTTTTATGCAAAAATGAATAAGAAGTCATTTTTCAAAATTTTTGGTTGGACACGGTCAGTGTTAGTAGCAAAACTTCTTGTTTTTTTTGTTTTTTTTTTGTTTTTGTTTTTTCAAGTTAGTTACCCACCCCATAAATACATATAGATTTATGTAAAAGTACGGACCATGGGTAAAATATATACACAGTATATATACACACACCCCTATACTTAGCGAGTGTTGTGTCCTTAAAGCAAAAGAAGCGTAGAGAAGACATAGCTCGGGCTAAGCTTAAGAGAGTGAAAAAGAAAAAGAAAAATCATCCCACCCCCTATACTTAGACTGTGGAACAGTCTAAGTATAGAAGAAGAGCGACACTGAGGTGGTCAGGCGATGTGAATAAGGAAAGTATATACAGATGGGCGTCAGTTCCCCCTATACTTAGACCTTGGCCTAGGTAGAGGAAGAAGATGTACAAGGAGACCGATGGGGTCGAGAGGGAAGGGAGGAAGGGTAGCCGATGATTAAGGTGGTTTTCGACCAATCTTTTTGTGGGCCTGTGGTAGGAGATCGTAATGATAAGAAGGAGATGAAGCATATGATTCCCAACCATTATCAATGTTATCCTCAGAGAAATCATGCTGGAGAGTAGATGAAGCGTATGAATCAGATGAAAGATAACCATCATCGGAGTTATCCTCAAAGGAATAGTATTTGAAAGTGGAGGCACTCCAAAAATTCTTATTCTTTAGTTGCTTCAGTTGTTTTCTTAGAATTTGTTCCTTCTTGGGACCAAGTGATTCGTCCTCAGATGATGAATACTCTGAAGCACCAGTCTCAATCAGCTCATAAGAAATTATTCCAGTATATTTAATGAGACCAGGAGAATCGGCTTTCGATGAATAATATGCAAGGAATGGGAGTCTTCCAATGGGAATCGAAGTTTGGATCCTTGTGTAGATAGGGTTTTAGAATCATCGAACAGACCTCATCATGAGGATTACCTTTTCTGGACCTGATGAGGAATCATCATATGATTCCTCTTCCGGAAGGTCAAAGGCGACTTTCTTTTAAGATGAAGGGGCGGCCATTTTGTTTCCGTTGTCTTAATTTTGGTGCACTCCAGATTTGGATTGAATTGGTCAAGGTGGTCCGAGAGGATTTCGGCCGACTCAGGATGTGCCCATGCATAAGTCTCAAGATCATAATAGAAACCCTTTTCCAAGGTGAGAGCAGCGGGAAATGGAACGGTGGGGAGAGTCTCTGCATATTCGTTCTCAATTGACTTGATGTTGGTGCATTCCTGTATCAGGTTGATTTTGATCAAAGTGATCAGAGGAGATATCGGCTGACTCAGGATGCATCCATGCGTATATCTCAGGATCATATGAGAAGTCATTTCCCATGGTGAGTAAAGAGGGAAATGGAACAGTGGGGAGAGTCTCTGCATATTTATTCTCACTTGACTTGATGTTGGTGTGTTCCTGTGTCAGGTTGATTTGATCAATGTGGTCAGAGAAGATTTCGGTCGACTCAGGATGCGCACATGCATACGTCTCAGGATCATATGAGAAGTCATTTCCCATGGTGAGAGCAGCGGGAAATGGAACAGGGGGGAAAGTCTCTAAACCAATAGTCTCTTCAACAACCGTTATCTCAGGTGTAGCAACGAGGTAGGGCTCATCTACCGCTTGATGGTTACGGCTGCTGAAGGCTTCATGGGTTGCCTCAGGATATTGCGTCTCCTCAAAGACTTGGTGAGATCGAAGTGCTCCCAATGCCGTAAAATTGATTTCCCAAGTCTCACACTCAATAATCGCCTTAACCAATGCCAAGAATGGCTTTTCGAGAATGATTGGAGATTGGGTGAATTCTCCTTGATGCTCAATATCAATGATCGTGAAGTCCACTTTGAGCGGAGCACCTTGGAATGTAACAATGACTGAAATGATTCCTCTCGGCCGCTTTATAGATCGATCAGCCAGTTGAACGATCTCTCTTATTTTCCTGATAGGTCTGAGTTTGAGCTTGTCAAATACAGAGGTCGGGAGGATATTGATTGGTGAGTCGTCATCGATTCGAGCATGGGTAAATATCCTGTCTTTGATTCCACGGTCAAATCTGGGCAACCGCTTCACTATGCGGCTCTTGGTTTTTCTCCTCAACACCAAGGAGGTAGCAATTGACAAGATATGTCTTTCATTCTTTTTTCTTATCATGCCCGACTTTTTCATCATTAGTTTGCTCATTACAAATCCTATAAGGTCAGGGAAGTGTTCAATGACATGTATCAAGGGATGTTCAAAAATCAATCTCTTCTCCAGTGCTTCCCGTAAAACAGGATCCAAATTCTTAAGATCTTCTTCAGTTTCAACTTTTATGTATTTTTCTGGTTTTTCAATTTTTTAAATGTTTTTTAATATTTCAATTTTTTGGTATTTTATGTGTGGTGTGTGGATGAGTTGTGTTCCCAAGATGAGGACGATCTTCGATATGCCGAGTCAGATTCAGAGTGATCCCTAGGGGAATAATATGCAGAGGCATCGCTGTTACAGTCGTCCCTAGGGTCATCATAGTCTCTAGGTTCCTGAATATTCTCAGAATTTTCAACATGAGGTCCAATCTTTTCATCATCCATTTTTATATCCGAGCTATCATAAAATGAAATTAGTCTGTCGATGAAGTTTCTAAATTTCTTCTCCATTAATTCACATCTCCTAGTAATCCTCAAAATGTCATCCTCCAAATACTTTTCATGATCATCATTGGAGTAGTCTATGTGGGTTCTCGATTTTGAATTTGTGATCCAATCATTTTATCTTCCACTTTCCTGTATGAGCTAGGAGACGATTCTCTTGGAATATCTATGATCGTTATTTTCTGAAAATTTCTCCTCAAAAATCATGGAAGGAGTCTGCTCAGTGGAAGGATTCTGCAGGAACCTGTAAGTGTCATACTCAGCATGTCGTGACTCAGGCATGCAATGCTAATTTGAGTAGAGTCTACTTCCATGATCATGATTGATCGTATCCCCAAACAATGGAGTCATATAAGGTTCATATGTGTCGATATCATCAGTCTGGTCCTCTGTATGTGTAGGCTGATCGAAGGAGTGATATTCAGGTTGGTCAATAGGGATTTGATCGTTTGGTTCAATCCAATATGGATGATCATTAGGTGCGGACTTCTCCTTGTGGTTTATCGGGCCATCATATTATTCCTTAAGGTCCAGTCTGGATGCATTTCTGTGAATCGTGGACCTGTCCCAACAGGATTGTGAGGAAAGAATGAAGGCAGTTGGGTTTGGTGTCTCGGCCAGTTATGAGTTTCAAAAGTGATTTGATCTTTGAATGGTTCATTAGTTTCGTGAGAATCCGTGAGTAAGATGGTTCAGTCCAAGATGGCAGTTGATCATGTGTGATAAAGGTCGGGGGAGATGGGATATATGTAGAAGTGGTCAAAAGATTTGGGTAAAATGGTTTTGAATTCAAAGTTTGGATAGGCTTCATCCGAGGGTCCAAGTCTCCCACGAATGTTGGAGGGTTCTTGATAGAAGAGGGTTTGGATGAGTTAGGTCTAGTCGAGACAAATTCATTTTCATAATATAGATCAGATGGGTACCTGGACCATTGTCATGTCTTTTTCAAAGGAGTTTGATGGTGATGAATTTACATGGTTGATCTTGGTGCAAGTGTACAGGATATTCACAAAAAAATTTCTATCAAGGAGAGTGATGGCACAAGTGTGCGATTCTTAAAGTTCGAGATCGGTTCATGCACACCAATGCAAACATAATACAAACCTCAGTTTCACCAACTCACATAATGAAGCCGCAAGAGTTCGACAAATTATCTTTTCAATTTTAGTTGGTGATAAATTCAAACTTGGAAAGAATTTAGCGAGTTGTTAGGTGATGAAAATTTTCTTAAAGATTGGCCTGAATTCTTACGATTAGTTGCATCTACTTTCATCCAGTATGGGTGTAAGTACGGACCGTAAAATGACTTCCCATGTTACTTAAGGATGGAGCCTTACACCATGTCCTTTAAACCACCTACTATGCTAAGGAAATCCGGACCGTTTACCATCTACCCGTATTTCCTCACTGAGAAGTAGCTAATCGTTTTTAGAATCAGTAGTCTGAACAAAGATTCCGGAGATGGGCTCTAACCTTAAGTGACGTCTCTCGCTCAATCAAAAAAATAAATGAATCCAAGGTCGGGGTTGCTCTCCCGTAAAAATTCTTGATTTTATGAGTTAGTTTAGTCAGCTTTGTTTAGCAGCCTCAATTTTAATTAGGTGATCACTGAAAAATTAGGTGAGCACAAATACACATCTACCGTCCAGTCCCAATTTCCTTTAAAATTATGTGACAAAACATGAGGAAAAAAATTCAGGAAAAGCCAATGCACGTGAAAAATGATGATGTATGCTAAGTTAGAAGACATACAATGATTCCTCGCAATCTCCATGTGGGATGCAATACAAGAATTGAAATTTTTTTCTAAATGAATGCAAGCCGATAAAAACCGCACCTAGCAGAAAGTTGTATTAGCCGTGAAGAATTGATTTGAATTTGAATAAATTGAACGATTTAATGTGTGTCTCATTTAATGTGCAGTGTGGTCCTCGGTTCTATGAGCTCAATTAAAGATTCTAGAAGCTCTAATAGTCGTATGTGCAGGTCTAACCTACGAGCCACTCAAGTCGGGCCCCACCCTCACCGAAGAGTGAAATAGGCCACGACACACCATAGAAAAAGTTTGATGTCTTATTACACACATGAGAGTCCAAACGGACAACATTATAAATGTGCGATTAATTACAAAATTTAAAATTGAGAAAAATAAATCCTAGACTATATGCTCTCTCACGACTTGACTCGATCTTAATTTAATTACAATTTTTCAGGCGTCGGTGAAGATGCATCGGTTTTGTGAGAAACCGCTCCATGTACGTTGGGTACCTCGCAAGAAAAATGAGAGAGAGAGAGAGAGAGTGTGTGTGTGTGTGTAAGAGAGTGGCACAAAAACTAATCAACAATAAAATAAGGAGATAAAAGCTGGAAATAAAATAAATGCAGAAAAAATATGGAAAATATACAGTGAAGATTCGGGGGTCAGACTACCTGAATGCGGAAAATCGAACACAAAAAGTTTTTAGACAAAAACTAAGTCGTTTGCCTCCCTAGCAATGGCGCCATCTAACGAGTCGCAAAAACACTGCTTTAATAGGTGTGAATTAAGCTTTAATGTGTCATTTCGTTGTAGTCGGAAATTCAGAATCAGTCAAGAAATAACCACAAGAATTTATTCAGTTTTAATTGGGGTGATTTATGTTTATTTTACTTGGGCAAGTCCCAAGGTCGAACTCAAGGAGGCAAAAGAACAACCTAGAATGATGTCTATCAAAGTTCATGCACGGTTTTCAAGGTGGTATTTTTTTGGTATTTTTAATGCAATTTTGGAATACAAAATGCAAATATGGCCAACTTTAGGGACTAAAAGATAAATATCAATCAAATGATGTCCAAAAAGTACGAAACTTGGCCAATATGTTAATGATAATGAAATGAATGCACTATAATGTTTTTGGAATTTTTGGATGCAAGCTAAATGTTTTATGAATTTATGAATGCAAACAAAGTGATTTTCAATAATATATTATAATAATATTAAAGTGCTTATTTTCAAGGGATAAAATTACCAGCATCTATTACTAGATGATCGATCTCAGAAAAAATCCTAAACCTTAAAAATATGAGTTTTAAACCTATTAAAAATTAAAGATTTAAATATGCAAAATGAATTTTACAGAGCAAACCACGTAAGCAAATGCAATTCTTTTTGGGCATAATGTTAAACACAACTAATTCTATAATCTACAAATTTTTGGCAATTTTTTAGCAATGGTTAATTGTTTATGAATTTTAAAGCACGATATGGACAAAATATGCAGTTTATCAATCACAGACCACAAAATATAAAGCACGAATTGTTTAAGAATATTAATTAATAATTAACCACAGACCACAAAAATATCAATCATATGCCATATTGTAGAGAGTTAGTTTGAGAACAAAATGTTATTTCTAAAATAATTAAATGATGCAATAAAGCAACTCAAAGTAAAGGGGGAACACAGGGGTGTCACTACAAATTACAAAAATTAAATAAAAATAAAAAAATCATAGTGGGACTATTTTGTAATTACCTAAACTTTTGGGGGAGATGTGTAAAATTATCAGAAGGGCGCGTGCGTCGCACGTGCCCTCTAGTTGGTGGGACCTGGTTGCGAATATGCGGACTTTGGGGGGTGTTTCCACAAATCTTCCAAATAGGCATGTGCCATGCACATGCCTTCTGGGTTGTGGGTGATTCTGTAGTTCAAGAGATCACCAGGGGCGTCGACGCAAAAGGCCCCTCCGTGCACGTGTCGTGCACACGGGGAGGGTCTCAAGCAGGGAGCCTGGTGGCTGGTGCCGGTGAAGGGCCGTGGAGGCAGAGGCGTGGCAGAGCTGCTGGAGTCGGTGGACGCGGTCGGAGAATCTTCCTGTAGAGGTGGCTACGTTTGTGGTTGATGCACGGCCGAAGGCATCAATGCTTGCTGGAGTCGAAGATGATGAAGCGGAGGCTTTAAGCTTCGCAGGGAGCTTGGTGGCAGTGACTTTGGTTGGCAGCTGATATCGATGAAGTAGGTGGAGATGTTGGAAGCATTGGCTCGACGGCATGCGGATGGCTGGAGCAATGGCAGACGTGCGGCGAGGCTCTGCAATGAGGTATCGACGTCGGATCTCGTCGTAGCGCGGAGGAGCGATCAAGGCGTTGTCACCGCCTGATGGTGGAGCTTCTTCTCGTTGTGTTGTCAGCGGATGCCTTCTCAACGGAGGTGGGTGGCGGAGTTTTATAGGGCTCGTGATAGGGGGCCAAAGATGGAAGGTCGAAGATGATTGATCGTTGAGTCGGCATGATGGGGATTCGACGAGATGCGAAGGGGATCTAATTAGGGAGTGAATCAGGTGATGATGCGCGAGATCGAGAAGGGGAAAGCGGAGATCAGATCTGGAAGGCGGCGGCGATCAATGGGGAAGAGAATAAGGTGGCGAGATACGCGGCCGAAAGAGGAAGCAGAGGCCGCCCCAAAAGGAAAAAGGGGCTGGCGGAGAACGACGCACAGGGGACGTTCGATCGGCCGAGATCGAATGCCCCTGATGCGTCCACGTGCCCGCAAGTGGGAAGGTGGAGAGGTTCGGCATGTGTAGTGCAAGTGCGCAGGCGCCACGTGCGCTGCATGTGCATGGCTTGTATTTTTTATTTTTTTATAAAAACGAATTTAAAAAGCTCAAAAACGGGTGCCACATGGCGGCTCCAGGAGCAACCACGTGTCAGCCCCAGAAAATAAAAAAATAAAAATACAAAGATAAATAAAAAAGAAATAGCAAACGACCTCGGATCGAAAAAATTTTCACGATAGTTGCTCGTCTTGATGAGATCTACAACTTTCATGAAGAGACCAACATCAAAATCGAGCATTTGCACCAAGTGATATTTTTGGGGTATCGCATGTACATAAAATGCCTTGATTTTTGTGTTTTCTAATTTTTTGTCATTTTTAAATCAGATAAAATTCCGAAAAAATATGATAAAATCAAAGATAAATATATACACATTAATATAATTTTTTTGGATTTTTATTAAGTAAGAAAAAAAGAAATAAAATAAAACACGGAAAAGATAATTTTAGTACAAACTGTAGTGAAGACTTGGACTTGGTTAATTTCTTTGATTTCAAGCTCAATTTGGATTTGGATTTTTGCGTATTTTAATAAAACTTTTATCAAAGAAAACGAATGAAAAGAAAAAAATAAAATGAGTTAATTATGTACATAAAATTAATAGGTCAAAAACCGCTAAAATATAAAATGTACAAAAGAGGCCCAAAACCCATCTTTCACATATGAGCTCCGATTCACTCAAACTTGGTCTTGTTTTGAAGGTATTTGAATGTACATTAGTTCAAATGTGAGTAAGATCAAATCGGGCAATGGATGAGGAAGATATCGAGGTTTTAGTCCAAGAATCCTGCAACTAGGGTTTGGGTTTTTGGTCCACTTATTTAGGCTAGTGATTTTTTTTGTATTTTTCATTTATTCTTGTTAGTAATATGTACACATTGGAGGTGATTTCAGGTCATTTGGAGTTAGAATGAATTAGTTAAAAATCCGGGAAGTTAGGCTATTTTACATGTCATTTCAACTAAGAGTTTTGGCTTCTTATTTTGTGCAATAATGAGTGTAAAATGCATTTCTTATCAATACATGCATGAATGATAATTATGCAATATAAATGAAGAAATGCCAATGAATTTTAGGGATTTGAGCTTAATTCATCATTTTTAGAGTGATGAATCTAAGATTCATCAGCTATCCGAAGATCGTAAAACCTTCGGGGAATGTTGGCGATGATGATGGTTGCTCTGAGAAGGTCCATATATGCCTAGAAAGCTCGGTCGATGCAGTGTCACTTGAGAGAACAGGAGACCAGAACTAAGTTCCGATCTCCGACCATCGAGGCCTTTAGGTGTCCTACATAGTTAGCGATGGCAAAACAAACTCTTGCTAATGAAGGCTAATCTGGAATGGAATGGTGGGCTACTTGATGGCGGAAGACTGAGCCCTAATCGGTGTCTTCTTCCTGAAAAAAGAAGACATTGATGTCGGGTGATTTCAGAGATGGAGGAATGGATTTAAACAAAGACGCTAACGCGTAAATGATGGATGAAGCACAATCAAGTTGAATCTTGATCCGAATCGCGAAGCTTGAAGCTACGCAGTCTTCGCTTTAAGTTCTTAGATTGGGAACTAAGCTCAAACTGCCTCAAAATATGGCTGTAACTTGGTAAGTAGGCCAAGGATCTCGTCCAAGATGCACACCGTCATGGTGTTCAATCTATCCCTTGAACTGTCACTAGGGGATAGAGAATGCTAGGTTGCAGTTCCGTGAGTGAGGATAGCCAGATCAAGGGGTAACGAAGGGTTATTTAAAGGTGAAATGGCAGAGGTTGCGAGGAGTTTTGCAGTGGTTTCGATTAGCATGCCAACGCAACACAATGGCTTCTGACGGTTCTGGTGGTTGACTCGAAGGAGGGGGAAGTTAGGGGAAGAGGTTGCTAATGGAGGTTGGCCGACAGACCACTGGAGATGGATGGCGAAATTGGCATAAATGACCATGTGACGAACAGTTGTGTCTCTTGGCCGACGTGGCTGGAGATTGAAGATACACCTCAATCGTCCGATCAGAAAGATCCAATGCCTGATGTGCAGGCGCTAAGGTATGGTTTAGATCATCTGATCAAAAAGATCGAAGGGATGCGGAGAGAATGCTGATGAACGGTTGGAATCAGTTGATTAAGAGATCATTAGACGGTGCAGATAGACATGCAAACAGATGCGGGCTATGTGGCACGATCTGAAGATGCCACGTTGATGAATCTCCATTTCATCACCTTTATTCTATCATTTTGGCCTTAAAAACCCCAGCAAATGCATGTAAATAGCATCAAATTGTGCATAATAGCAACCATTCTTTATTGTAGTTATTATACATAAAATAAGGTTTTTAATGCCAAAATTATAGAATAAAGAGAAGAAAAGAAAAAGGAATAAAATATTGTAAATATTTTATGACCCTAACCCCGAGACCAAATCCAGAATGGAATTGGTCGACAAGGAATAAAGTAGGGGGAGATAAGGGCCAAGAGTATAATAAATACCTCATTTATTTATTCATCCATTTATGCATTTTCAACACCTATTTTGTACATAATTATTTATTCATCAAATAAAGAAACTTTGTTCATGAAAGTTGTAGATAATAAAATAAATAAAAATACAAAATTGAGTTTGTACAAAAATAATACCCAATGTACATTTTATACACATAATAAAAAGCCAAAATCTCAACTTCACAGACCCATATCTTGCAAATAAAAACTCCAAATCACCCAAACTCACCTTTAATTGTATATAGCATTTCATAAACTATTTTATAAAATTGGTTTCATAATTTTTGGAGTCCATCTGTGGAAGTTAGGTTTTTGGCCCTTCTTGTATATAGTACTGATTAAAATATTCATTTTATTCAATATTCATTATTTTTATAAATTCATATTTTTAGAATTTTGTAAATAATGTATATAATACATGTACATATTAAAAGAAACCAAAAATAATTTGTAAAATAAAATAAGTCTACAAGATACATAGACAAAATACCTATGTGAAGTATGTACATAAATAAAAAGGGGAAAACATTCTTTAATTATTTTATTCTTTCATATTTTTATAATAATGTACATATTAAATATAATTCATTAAAAATACAAATCCAAAATAAAAACCAAGAAAATACATTAAATAAATAAAGTATATACATTATATAGGTAAAATACCTATAAGTATACCTACTTATATATGCACCTATTTATTTAAATATGTAAATAAGCTTATAAAAATTAAATAAAAATATATTTATACTCACAAAAATAAGTTACAAATAAATAAAATAAGAAAATAAAATAATAAAATAAAAATACACAAAATAAAAATAAATACATATAAATATACTTATAAATACATTATTAAAATAAACTCATAAAAATACATTAAAAAATAAATAAAAATCATAAATAAATACTACATTAATTAATAAACATTTTTTATTTTATAAGCAAAAATTAATTAATTCATTTACTATGTCTAATAATTGAGTCAAATTCGGGCTGACATGGACCAATCACAGCCCTGCCAATGTTGACCGCGGTCAACTGTCCCCTCAGCTGCAGCCCGTCAAATCTGTTCAGACATGGCGTTTTCTCCAAATTTTCCCGATCGACCCGTCCCTCCAATGACATCGGTCCCTTCACGGAAATTACTCCCAATGCAACTCTTATACACGCCCATAGCTTGTTTCCCCTGTATATAGCTTTGATTCCTTAATTTTGGCCGGTCAATAAGGGCTCCCATTATGTTTGAAAATAAATCAGCCTCCAGCCCGTCAGATTTGTCAGACCCCCCGTCTTCTCCCATTTTTCCCGGCTGCCCCGTCCATCGATTGGCTTTGCTTCCTTCACAAGAAATGCTCCTGGTATCTTGTACATCCACGCCCCCATGTTAAATCTAATGTATATATCACGGTTCCTTATTATTTTCCGGTCAATAAGGGCACATACACATGTTTATAAATAAACCATCTTCCTCCAAATTTTTTTGGCCATTTCCCTAGCCCTAGAGCTCCCCACCTTCGGCCAAGAGTGCATCCAGGTGACAGATGGAGGTCCCCTGAAGGTTGTGGAAGCTCATGGAGGAAGGAGATGCGCCCACGGCGGAGCTCCGGCATCCGTCCTGCTCCTTGGCCCTCCGGCCAAGTCGAGACTGCGCATTTATGATTTTTAGGTAGGTTTTCGTTCCAGCATTTTATTTATGTCTTTTATTTCGCATTTAGATTACTAGTGTAGCTTAGATTAGGTAAATCGAAGTTCGCCGGAGCTCTGCTCCGGCGACTTCGCCACTGTGTTTCCCACCGTTTTTCCGACGCCATTTCGCCTCCATTTCGTTCCTCACCGTGTTCTCCACCTCCCAGTCACCTTTGTCCAACCAGATCTGTTCCAGATCTGCGAATCGATGCTCGCCTCCTCCGCTTCACCGGAGCATCGCCACCCCATCCATTTTTTCATGCTAACAGCTTCGATTTTTGGTCGAGGAGCATCGCCTCGAGCCGAGCATACTTCCTGAGCAGGTTAGGTGCGTTGAAGAGCACCAGGAGTCGATTTACAAGCGGGCGGAGGTACCTGGAGCCTCGATCCTTCTCCGAGCTCGTGGCGGCGCTCCAGCGTACCTCGGCCCGATCCAACACCTCCAGCAGATAGAGTGGAGCACCTGCGACGTGTGGGGACCTTTGGGAGCAGCAACAAGCGTCGGGGAGGAGAGATCTCACCAGGAGAAACTCGCCAGCTGCGAGTTCCTCCCCTGTTCTTCCAGCACCTCTCCTCACCGTCGGATGAAGATGAAGGCCCCAGTTCGAGCACCAGTCGTCCGATGGAGCCGTGTCCAGACCGTCGGATCACCTCGGGTGATCTAATCTTCACCGCCCATCGTCGAAGCGTCATCGGCAAACGTGGAGGCGCCACGTGGATAAGTCACGCGTATCAGCCGTCAGATCCAGCGCCTGTTGGGGGTAATTTTCACTTATACCCCCGCCTTTTTGTGTATTTAATATTTAATTTTGTAAATAAATTATAACATTGTAAATAAATTGTAAATTTTGCTAAAGGACCCCTGTACTTCCTTAAATTGCATTTTGGTCCTTCCGCGCCTCACGTGCAGTCCCACGTGAGGCGCGTGAAATTTTCACCTTAGCCCCGGCGATTTTTGTTTATTGTAAAATGGTTCTAAAAGTTTAAATAAATATTTATTTTTGTTGTATTTTTGCACCTATGCCCATGTGACTTATTTTATTTGCAAAAATACCCCTGCCAGGCTGTTTTATTTTGTATCTTTATCCATTTATTAAAAATACCTAGGTGGCTTCTAAAAATACAGAAAAATTAGGATAAATGCTTCATGCCTTGTATTTCCACGTCCTTATTTTATTTGCATTTGTTCGCATTTTTTCCTAATTATTAAAAACGAAAAAGAAGCCCTTTTTGTACTGTCTAAATTTAAAAAATACAAAAAAAAATTAGAAAATGTTTTTGAAAATTTCTAAAAAAACAATCATATATGGTATAATTATATATATATATATATTGAGTCCAGAAATTAAAAAACCCTAAAAATATGAAAAAGAAAAATAAAAAAAATCAGAAAAACCCAAAACCCACAAAAACAATAAAAGGACATGAACAATGGATTGAATAAATGATGCATCACATACATTCCCTTCGCCTCCCAGTGTTCGACCTCTACCTGTACTTACACCTATACACATTTGCATGTAGAGTGATAATAAATTTTAACTCCACATTTTTGGATATTCATTGCATATATTTATTGTGGGTTAATTGTTGATCGATTCGAGGTTTCTTGAGCGGTCGCCTCAGCGACATTGTGATCCCGCCTTGTGCGGATTACTCTAGACCCTCATAAAACCACAGTCATCACACGTGGCCAAATAAGATTTAAGAAAAAACAAAAAATCAGAATAAAATCAAAAAGAAATGGTTAGAGGGCGAAGTAGGAAAGGTTGTAAACATGAAATTGTAGATCTCGATGAGATCTACAACTTTTGTGTAGAAGTCAAAGAGACCAGAGGTCTTATATACATAGTTAAAAATTAAATACTATTAAAAACCATATAAAACATGTTTTTTTTAATTTTCTTTTGTTATTTTCTGTATTTTTCTTTTATTTTGTATAAATTTATTTATGTACAATTTTATTCTAATTTTTATTTGATTTTTAATTAGAAATAAATACAAAAAATATTACATCATATTAATATATAATAATTAGTGTTGATTATATTCAACACATAAATTAGCAATTAGTGTCATTTAGTCAATAAATCATTTGATTAACTTAAGTAAAGGAGTAAATATGAACAATTAAGATGATAAATCTGGGATTTATCATGTGGTTGGATGAATATCTAAAGAGTTAGATTGAGGACTCATCAAGCACCGTAAAATGATTGTTAAGAGAGGATCTCCGGCCAGAGAAGGAGATGGCAATCCTTTCTCTAAAGGATGATATCTAACCGATCTCTTGATGCAGGTCCTCTGCATAGGAGATTCAGAGGTGTTAAATAAGTTAGGTCAAAGAGTTGACTTAACGAGGTCGAGATAATCAAAGACCTATGTCATATGATGTCACGATAAAGCCACACATCCTCTGATCGGAGACAGATGTGTTACTATATGCCAGAGTATGTACATTTGGCAGACCAATAAGTTGATGACCTAATCAAGATCTATATCGGTGCGTTGTTGTGCATACAAGGCCATATGAGTAATATGATCTCTCGAAGGGATCATATAGGTTCATTTACTAAACCGGAAGACATGAGCTCACTCATGAGATATTGGGAAGAATCAAATTCCATGCACGGTCGTCTCGCTTTGGAAGCTTGACTGAATTTGTAGGTTTGATATAAGCTTTTGGAAAGTATATGATCAACACCTAGGTATGATATATGCCTTTGGAAAGTATATGATCGATACCAACTCCCAATAGTCAAATGACAAACTTAGTGATAAAATACTGAAGGAGACAATCTAAAAGAGATCTAAAACTTCGGGTTTACTCTGTGGGTCTTCTAGTATGCAGGATGTACGGGTATTAGGAATACCTGAGGGTGATGTGATCATAAATGATTGTATAACAATGATGCTTCCATTATGAGGGAGTGATGAAACAGGTCTAGATTTTAGTGACCCCTCTCATAGAGAAGTAATTTGATCTTACTCCAAATATTGGACCTTTATCTGAATGTGATTCAGATACAATGAGAAGATTAGATTTGCAGCCATGATTTAATCAAGCATCTATGGGAGGTCTGCAAGATCTGGATTTGAGATGTGATCTCAATATTCAAGTCACTATACGTACGTGGAACAATACAATTGCATTGTCCTTATCTCCAAGTATATGCGGAGAAAGCGTATTATCCTTAAAAGAGTTCAAGAATAATTTTACAGTTGATATATGTATCCGAGCATTAAGAAAATTGATAATTAAATATGAACTTGATCAATATTGTAAGGAGAGTTATCTAATATAATTAATAGTGATTTAATTATCAAAGATGTGAATAATGTGAATGTGATTCATATTATTAGGGCACATGAGAATAGATCCAAGATGATTAAATGTGATTTAATTATCATGGATATGAATAATGTGGATAGCACTATCCATATTAGTCATATATATTATAAATGTGATTTATAATATATAAGAGAGAGATATTTGTAGCTAACATTTACAAATAAATGTTGATGTGAACCGGATTCACATTGGACAATTAATTGAAAACATTTTATGTTGGGTTGTGAATGTGATTCACAAATTTCCAATGCCATGATAGCAATGTTTATAAAATAAATTGGATTTATTTTTGTGAAATAATTTGCAACAAAAGTTGTTGCAAAATAGTGGAGAAATACATGGAATATTAGACTCCATGTAATATGTGAATGAGGCTCCCTTCCTAATAAGTAGTGGGGACGGCCACTAAGTCCTTATAGGACTCAAGGCCGTCCACCCCCCTTTTATGGAAGGAGGCTAGCATCCTTCCTATTTCTCTATAGGTGATTGATTTAATTATGTTAATTTATATTGATGATTTATTCAATATATATATTTGATTTAATTAAATTAATTGTTGTTGTATTTTTACAATAAAATCATGGCCGTTGAAAGAAATACAAATCAATTTCATCCAATGGATTTGTGTGCACGTGAATTGGGATCCATGGACTCCCAAAATACTATATAAGAAAAGGCACCCCTTGCTCTTCTAGTTACAACAACAACTACAACAACATATATTTTCTCTCTCTCATTCTCTACACGTCCTCTCTCTCTCATTGTGGCCGTCCACCATGGAGCCCTAGATAGAGTCATCAATCGCCACAACATCATCGTTATGTTGTCGGATTGTTTGCTCGTGGATCTCCATCTCCATTGGTGCTCCCCGCTCGTGAAGAAGATATTGGATCTCGTGAGACGAGATCAGAAGATTCGCCACTTGGATCATCAATATGGATTGCGAGCAGCATGCGTCTCATCAACGCGCTCGCAAGTGTCTCCTCCATTAGATCAAACTTGAGGCAGGAAGTCTCTTCATTTAGAGACTCGATCGCAACCACGCTTCAAGAGGTAAACCTAATACTTGTTTGTTGTTTGAATGAAATGATCCAAGAAGTGTTCTTGGATCATGTGGTTTCATCGTTTGAAAAATTGTAAATTCCGTTGCCTCGAGCAACTAGTGCGACTACTTGCTCTCGATCGCATACGATGCGATCCTCATGCTTCCGTGATGAGCTTAAGGATCGTCACATATTCTTTCAAGTTGTATTAGAGCCATAGGTCGGAGGTTTCAGATACGATCCATAAACATAGGATGACTTGGGCTCACTAGGGTTTGTGAAAATTTATTGCATTTTGTTCATGCAGACCTATTTTGTATGATTTTTTCCCCCAGTTTAGCGTGATTTGGAATCTGATTGCTCAAGTTATGATCATTTGAATGAACATGTATCCATTGTTTCGGGGATGGTGAATCTTGACGTAATTAAAGAGTTAATTACGATTTTGAAACGCCTAGAAATGCATGAAAACCACTTTATTTTGTTGTAAATCAAATTAGCAAAGTATGAAAACTTATTTTGCATGATTTGGATTTAAATTGATTGAGATATGCTATTTTTAGTAAGTGAGGGTCACTGCTGAAAATTATTTTCCTAATTAAGAACCTTGTGATTGTCATTTAATCAATTAGTGAAATTAATGGTTAATTTCTTAAAATAATTATTGATCAATATTTTGTGAAATATCCGATGATGATTATTTCCTTAAATGGCATTGCCTTAACCAAAATTTATTAGATATGATCTAGATCACAATTGTTACATGATCTTCTTTCCAACAAACAAAGTTGCTTGAATAGGATTGGGAATTTGTTTAGCAAACTTCCTTATAATATTATCAAAATATTTTTGATGAATATTATATATGGTATAACTTCGGTTGAAAGACCGATTATCATCTCAAGTACAAAATGATCAATTCACATTATCCTGACCTAAGGCAGATATGTGTCTAGTCGGGGAGTGTTGGGGTAGGAGGATGCTCTGTGAGCGGTCTGTCCCACTCTCGTCGGTACTGACCATGGTAGCGGATAATGAATGGATAATGTTTGAAGGGATCATGATGTATTTTTCTAATTATTAAAATTTGAATATACGTATTTGAGATAATGTCATATTTCAAGTAGCAATAAAGAATGTTCGTTGGATATTAATTGGATCTTTGATTTAATGTGATTAGATTTATTGAATCCAATTAAAATTTAAACACTCTATTATGAATAGAGTTGTATTTCCCTTGGAAGAATTAATCGTAATGAATATGATTCATAATGATTAATTAGAATTTGAAATGATATATAGGATCACATAAGTGACATCCTTGGTCTTCTGTCAAGGCGAAAGGTCCCGTCCCAGGGATTGTATGTATGACAGCTCCTGCATACAAGCGCATCTGGATCGGGCTCTTTGCTTCTCAAAAGAGTAAGGCCATATGCGTAGCGAACCCAATATCGGGTCCACATATTATTGGGGTGATATTGGATTGCACATAACGAGTGTTATTCCTATTAATAGTTGGTTCAATTAACGACAGGTCGACATAACCTTAGGGATGGTGGGCCTAGGTGTTAAAGACTAAATTGGGAATGTAAGTTAAACTTGCAAGGCAAAATGTGTCCCCACTTCTTTTTATCTAGGTTACAGGTTCTAATATTATTGGGATGTAACAAAGATAAGAAGGATATCCCAGATCTTGTTAAGATATAATGGTATGTATACCTCTTACATTGAAAGTGATTAAGAGAATGAACTTTCAGTGTTGACAAGGCAAGACAACTTTGATATAAAAACTCCTAAATCAAAGTAAATGTATTTATGCAAATATCTTATTTCAGATAATCCTCATCAAGCCCAATCAATACTATACTCAATAATAACCAGTAAATTCTCATGAATTGGATTCATGATCAAGATATTGTACTTGTAGGTGGACACATAATGTATGTGGTTGCAATGTTCAAGTTTCTTCAAAATAATAAGGAATGACAATTAAATAGATAATAGGACTACAACCCTAGGATGTGTGTGTCTCTATAGTCTTGATCTCTTATCAAGTGTGCTTTGGAAGTATCATGTCGATGATGACCATAATTATCAAATAATCCTTATAAAAATCGAAGAAGATGTTCTGGCAAACATCGGTACTCTCGACATTTAATCATGAATGACATGGTTCACTGCATTATGCAGAATGGTGGCTCGATAAGAGATGATGTATTCAAAATATTTGAGTATCTACCTGAACCTAAGTCTTTAAGAATTAAGATGGATGTAGATATGATGAGTGTCATCATTCTATTGTCTATACTCTAGTCTTTCATGAAGCTTCTTAATATTCGTATTGTATGAATTGAATGAAGCATGTATAAATGTTGAAGTACTCTTATATTGAAAGCTTTTGAATTCAACATAAGAGATCCTTTGTCTAAAGCAATTGTCCTTTATAGATGAAGGGAGCGCAGTGGAAGCATGGGTCTGACCCGAGCAAGAAGGAAAGTTAAGGAGTTGACTTTACTTCTGTAATTTCCATATGGCATCCAAAGAGTTGGATGAATGCCAATACTGCAATAAGCCAATGTTCTGATGGTATGACTGTTTAGACTATCTTGGATCCTTAGAGAAGGACCCAAATAGTGCATCGGAATAATGTATATTTGCATATCATCATTGAAATTGACTTATTATATAAGATTAAAGTCTAATAATTATATCTCATTTTTCTAATAACACTTGCAGTTGGTTGCATATGTTTTAGAAGACTGGAAAATTTGATCGTAAGGTTTAATAGTCATCCACGTAGATATTGATGCAATTATTGCAATAATCTCTATTGGATAGATAGACTTCATATTTTGGGAGAGCTCTTAATCTTAGAGAATGACTCTATGACCTAGATATTAGAATACACTCATTGTTTATTTCTAAATGTTGGGAATAAATATGAATTGTGGAATAGACCTATCATAAAGAGTTATGATGGATATATGACATCTGGAGGACTCTACTAAATTAGAAAATTAATGAATGGTTCATTAACATTTCTAATACTGAAAATTAAACCTTAACAAGATCAATAGAAGGATGAAGATCATTTAACAATGATATGCTATCAAGCCCTGGACATTTTGTCTATTGATGAGATCAATAGACTAGTAAGAGATGACACTTTAGATTGCCTGACATTTCAAATGTTACATACTTGTGAATATTGTATTCAAAGTAAAAATGTCCAATGCACCCTTTTTGAGAATGGTGTAAGATGTTAAGGTATTCAAAATCTCATACATATTGATGAATGTGGATCATATGTTGGACATGCGAGCCCACGACGAGCCATTATGCAATAAATGTTATTGCAATTCACTCCTTAATCTGAAATAAAGAGTACATAATTTGCATAATAGGTCCCTTAGTACAATTAGGGTTATGTACCATGGCCATCCTAATGATCCTACAACTGTTGATTCAATTATTGAATCATAGAGGCTGGTGTTGGATGAATATCTAATGAGTTAGATTGAGGACTCATCAAGCACCGTCAAATGATTGTTAAGAGATGATCTCCAGCCCGAGTAGGAGATGGCAATCCTATCTCAGTTAGGCTGATATCTGACCGACCTCTTGATGCAGGTCCTCTGCATAGGAATAGAGATTCGGAGGTGTCAGATTAGTTAGGTTAAAGAGTTGACTTAACAAGATCGAGATAACCAAAGTCCTATATCGTATGCTGTCATGATATAGGCACACATCCTCTGACCGGAGACAGATGTATTACCATATGTCTGAGTATGTACATTTGGCAGACTAATAGGTTGATGACATAATCAAGGTCTATACACTGGCGCGCTGGTGTGCATATAAGGGCATATGAGTAATACGATCTCTCAAAGGGATCATACAGGTTCAGTTTCTGAACCGGAAGACATGAGCTCACTCATGAGATATTGGGAAGAATCAAATTCCATGTGCATGGTCATCTCGCTTTGGAAGCTTGACTGAATTTGTAGGTTTGATATATACTTTTGGAAAGTATATGATCAAGACCTAGGTATGATATATGCTTTTGGAAAGTATATGATCAATACCGACTCCCAATGATCGAATGAGAAACTTACTGATAAAACCCTGAAGTAGGCAGTATAAAGTTGATCTGATACTTCGGGTTTATTCTGAGTCTTCCAGTATGCAGGATGTACAGGTATTGGGAATACCTGAGGGTGATGTGATCATAAACGATTGTATAACCATGACGCTTCCATTCCTAGGGAGTGATGAAACGGGTCTGGATTTTAGTGACTCCTCTCAGTAGAGAAGTAATCTTATCTTGGTCCAATCATTGGACATTGATCTGAATGATTCAGATGCAATGACAAGATTAGATTTGCGGTCTTGATTTAATCAAGCATCTATGGGAGGTCTGTGATCTGGATTTGAGATATGATCTCAATATCCAAGTCATTATACGTGGAACAATACAATCGCCATGTCCTTATCTCCAAGTATTCGCGGAGAAAGAGCATTATCCTTGAATGGGTTCAGGATAAATTCATTGTTGATAATATGTATCCGAGCATTGAGAAAATAGATAATTAAATATGATTTAATTATCATGATTAATATGAATTTGATTCATATTATAAAGAGAGTTATCTAAGATAATTAAATATGATTTAATTATCAAATATGTGAATAATGTGAATGTGATTCATATTATTTGAACACATGAGAAAAAGAGATCCAAGATGATTAAATATGATTTAATTATCATGGATGAGAATAATATGGATAGCCATATCCAATTGTTCATAATATATTATAAATGTGATTTATAATGTATTAGAGAGAGCTAATTATAATTTATATTTGTAGATTAATTATTAACGTGTATTGGATACACATTGTCTAATTAATTAAAAATATAAATTATATTTTGTTTTGGGTTGTGAATGTGATTCGCAATTTTTCAATGTCAAGATTGCAATATTCCCAAAATTAATTGAGAATTATTTTGGTGAATAAAATTCCAACAAATAGTTGTTGGAAATAAATAAGAGAGAAAATCAAGGAGGCATGCAATCTCGTGGAAATCCATGAAATTGCCTCCTATAGGAAAGACGTGGGCGGCACCCAATTCCTATATGGAATGGGTGGTCGTCCCCCCTTAATACACATGGAGATGTCATCTCCATGTATATTCTCTCCTTATTTATTGATGTAATTTTGGATTGATTTATATTTGATTTTGTCAAATATATTTTAATCTAAATTTGGTGGTTTCACCAACAACAATCTTGACCATTGGATTGACGTAAATCAATCTCATCCATTGATTTTATATGTCACGTGGATTGAGATTCATGGATCCCAAAACCCTATAAATAGAGATGCATACCATGCTCTCCATTGACAAGTAATATTGGAGCAAACTCTCTCTCTCTCTCTCTATACACGACAGCCCTCTCTCTCCCTCTCATGGCCGTCCACCATGGATGCCCTAGAGAGAATCTTCATCGCCGCGGCATCGTCGTTATGCTGCCCGATGTTTTGTTCGTGGAACTCTATCTACTTCAGTGAGCCTTGCTCGTGAAGAAGACGTCGGATCTCGTGTGTCGAGATCAGGAGATCTACCGCTTGGATCATCAACATGGATTGCGAGAAGCACGCAATTCATCCCCGCGCTCGCAAGCGTCTCCTCTGTCGGATCGGACTTGAGATAGGAGGTCTCCTCGTTTAGAGACTCGATAGCAACAACGCTTCAAGAGGTAATCCTATTACTTGTTTTTGGTTTAGATGAAACGATCCGAGAAGTGTTCTTGGATCATGTGGTTGTGTTGCATGAAAATTTTTTTAAATTACGCTGCATCGAGCAACTAGTGTGACTAGTCGCTCACCGTCGTATCCGATGCGATGCTCACGCTTCCGTGAACCGCTTGAAGTATTTTACCATATCCTTCAAGTGGTATCAGAGCCTTAGGTCGACGGTTTCGAATATGATTCGCTAACCGAGGATGACTTGGGTTCGTTATGGTTGCGAAAGTTTTCATCGCATTTGATTTCGCATATCTGTTTAGTAAATAAATTCGGCACAGTTTAAATTGTTTAAACATGAATTTAATACTTGGATTTTGTTCCCATTAAATAAGGAAACCATAGGATCTGAGTTTGTGTAAATCAGATTTCGTATGCTCGAGATATGGCTGTTTTAACGAACATGTATGCACTGTTGCGGGAACTGTAGATCTGAACGTGATTAAAATGTTAATTACTGTTTAGACTTACCTCGAAATGCGTGAAACATCACTTGGGTTCTGTCATAAATCAAATTAGCAATCCATGAAAATTGATTTTGTCTAATTTGGATTTAATATGATTGAGATATGCTAATTTTAGTAAGTAGGGGTCACTGCTGAAATTACTTTCCTAATCAAGAATCATGTGATTGTCAATTAATGAAATTAATTGTTAATTTCAAGAAATAATTATGGAAAATATTTGAGAAATATTGGAAGATGATTATTTCCTTAATTGACTAGGCCTCAACCAATTAATTGATTAGATTTGATCTAGATCATAATTGGAAACTCAATCATCAAACTCCTTGCTTGAATAGGATTGGGAATTTGTCTAGCAAATTCCCTTATAATCAAAAACTGTTTTGATTACTATATGGTATAATTTAGGTTGAAGAACCGATGATCATCTCAAGTACAAATTAATCAATTTGGCATTATCCTTTCCCGAGGCGGATATGGTGTCTAGTCGGGGATCGCTGGGGTAGCGGGTTGCAACGTATGCGGTCCGTCCCACTCTTGTCGATACTGGCCATGAGAGCAGGTAGGATCGGGATAATGTCCGAGGGATTAAGTTGTATTTTTTCTAATTATTAAAATACGAATTAATACGTACTTTGAGAATAATACCATATATTCAAATAAGACAATCATGTTTGATTGATTGAATTGGGTTGATAATTAATTTAATATGATTGAATTAATTATATCCAATTAAACCACTCTATTATGAATAGAGTTATTATTTCCCTTGGAAGAATTAATTATGTGAATATGATTCATGATAATTAATTAGAATTTGAATATGATATGGACGATCAAATAAGTGGCATCCATGGTCTCCCGTCAAGGCGAAGAGTTTCGTCGCCAGATATTATATGTAGGAGATGCCTGTTTGAAGTGACAGCTCCTGCATATGATCCATTTGGATCGGGCTCGTTGCTTCTCGAAAGAGTAAGGACGTATGCGTAGTGACCACAATATCGAGTCCTCATATTATTGGGGCGATATTGGATTGGGCATAGCGAGTTGTATTCTTGTTGACGGTTGGTTCAATTAATGATGGGTCAACATCACCTTAGGGATGGTGGGTCCGGGTGTTAAAGACCGAATTGGGAGATGCAAGTTGGACTTGCAAGGCGGAATGTGTTCCCGCTTCTTTTTATCCGAGTTGTAGGTTCTCATATTATTGGGATGCAACAAAGATAAGGAAGGAGATCCCAGATCTTGCTTGAGATATAATGGTAAGTATATCTCTTACATTGAAAGTGATTAAAGGAATGAACTTTCATTGTTGACATGGCAAGACAACTTTGATATAAAAATTCCTAAATCAAAGTAAAACATGTATATATATATAAATATATATCCTTATGCAAATTTCTTATTTCAGATAATCCTTCATTAAACCCACTCAATGTTATACTCAATAATAACCAGTAAAATATCATGGATTGGACTCATGATCCAGATATTATACTTGCAGTTGGACACATAATGTATGTGATTGTAATGTGCAAGTTTCCTCATAGTAATGAGGAATGACAATTAAATAGATAATAGGACTACAACCCTAGGGTTTGTATGTCTCTATAGTCTTGATATCTCGTCGAATGTACTTTAGAAGTGACATGTCGATGATGATTGCAATTGTCAAATAATCCTTATAAAAATCAATGAAGATATTCTGGCATACATGTGTGCTCTTTTCACATTTAATCATGAGTGATATGGTTCTCTGCATCATGTGGAATGGTAGCTCTATAAGAGATGATGTATTCAAATTTTTTGAGTACCTGCCTGAACCTATGTTTTAAGAGTTTAGATGGATGTAGATACGATGAGTGTCATCGTTCTACTGTTTATACTCTTGTCATTCATGAAGCTTCATAATATTCATAGTGTATGAATTTAATGAAGCATGTATAAATGTAGAAATGCACTTACATTGAATTCTTTTGAATTTAATATAAGAGATCCTTAATCTTAAGCAATGGTTGTTTATAGATAAAGGGAGCGCAGTGGAAGCATAGGTTGGACCCAAGTAAGAGGTATAGTCAAAGAGTTTATTGTACTTCTGTGACTTCCATATGACATCTAAAGAATTGGATGAATGTCAATACTGCAATAAGATGATGTGTTGATAGTATGACTATCAAGTCTGTCTAGAATCCTTAGAGAAGGACTCGGATAAAGAATCAGAATAATCTACATAGATCATTGATATTGACTTACTTATTAAATAAGATAAAGTCTTAATATTGTATCTCAATCTTCTAACAACACCTGCAATGGGTTGCATATGTTTTAGAAGACTGGAAATTTTGATCTTAAGGTCTATAGTTATCCTTGTGAATTTTGATGCAATTGTTGTAACAATCTCTATTGGATTGATAGACTTCTCAATTTCAGTGGGAGCCCTTAGTCATAGAGAATGTCTCTATGATCCAGTTATTAGAATACATTATTGTTTATTTCTAAATGTTGGAGATAAACATGAATTCTGAAATTTATCTATCATAAAGAATTATGATGGATATATATTTCAGATAGTAATCTAACATTTAGTGGATTCCACAAAGTTAGAAATTAATGAATGGTTCATTAAGATTTCTAATACTGAAAGTTAAACCTTTAAAGATCAATAGGAGGATAAAGATCATTTGAAAATGATCTGGCATCATGTTTTGGACATTTGTCTGTTGATGTGATCAATAGACTGATAAGAGATGAACCTTTAGATTGTCTAAATGTTCAAATCTTACATACTTGTGAATATTGTATTCAAGAGTAAAAATGTCCAATACACCCTTCTTTGGGAAAGGTGTAAGATGTCAAGGTATTCAGGATCTCATACATATTGATGTATATGAATCATATATATCATAGTAAATATTATGGAAATGTGATATCTATTGATGATTATGTATGATGTGAGATTTCTTCTCTTTACTTAGAAACCGTTGAAATGTTCAAAGATTTCACAATTTTGGTTTAGAACCAAAGTTTTAAGGAAGATTAAATGAATTTGATCTAATCTAGGTAGTCAGTACCTATTAGATGAATTCGTAGAATACCTTATAGAGATATGAATATCATTTCTATCTCACCTCTCCTAATGAACCTTAACTCAATAGAGTTGTAAGGAGATACAATTGATCATGTGTGACATGATTTGATCAATGATTAATCTTAGCATAAATATCTCTTAGTTTCCAGATATATGTATATGTGGTAGAAACTACATTACATACTTAATAAGGTTCCATGCATGTAAGCTGGAATCTAGCACTAGAGAGTGCTACTTCATTAGGAAAATAAAGGATGGTATTGGATACCTACTTTATGACCTTGAGATTCTTAAAAGATCTCATCTTTGAGAATATGATTCTTATAGGATGACTCTCTTGAGAATCAAGATAAAAATGAAGAAAAGGAACTCATTTAATCTTGAGAAGATAATGAGGCTCCTGAAATCGAAAACTAATTAGATAATTAAATATGAAACATTAATACCTCTTCAAATAAGTTTGAGGATGGATTCCATATGTCAGTTGAGTCTGAAAATGATCGGACTTCAAGTGATGAATCTCCTGAGGATCATGACATCGAAAGATGGATGTTAGCAATAAAAGTCTAATGTAGACTTCATATACAAGTGTTGTATATGGACCCTCGAGGTTCCATCTATATGGGTCAGACCCATTAAGGTGTAAATGGATCTTCAAGAGAAAGAGGGAACCTGATGAGAAGGTAGAGACCTTCAAAGCACGGTTCGTAGTCATGAGCTACACACCGAAGAGAAGACATCGCTCATGATGAGACTTGCTCTCCAGTGACCTTACTTTAACCCATCAGAATATTGCTAACTATAGCTACACAACTTGACTATGACTTCTTCATGATGTGAGTCAAGATTGCATTCCTCTGTGAATACCTCTCTGAGGATATTCATATGAAGTAGCCCCAGGGCTTCAAGATTGAGGGAAGCAAGATGTGCTAGCTGAAGAACTCCATCTTTAGACTCCAATAAGTTTCTTATAGTTGGAACATAAGATTTGATGAAATTATAAATGTTGTGATTTCAGATAAAATCTTGATGAACCATGTGAAGCTTAGTGGGAGTGTCATTGTGTTCATCGTGCTAAATGTAGATATTATTCTAATCATTTAGAATGATATAAGAATAAATAATAAGTGTTTTATAATTTGGTTGTTCCATACCTTGAGATACGATCTCAAGGATGCCTCTTAGATCTTAATTCTGAAGTCGTTCAGAATCAAAGAGAAGAGGGTATTGGGACCGTCACATTAGTAATACACCTTGGACTTATTCCATTTTCAGGAAAATTCCAAGAAAGGCTTCCTTCCCTTAAGATGTGGTAGTGACCTGTCTATAGCGATAGCACCGCAAAGAGTTGACGAAGTGAATGCTAGAACTGCTTGCACTTGTGCATCAGTTACGAGAAGCTGAGTGTATGCTAGATGTGCAAAAGAGCTAGATGTCTGCCATGCAGTGTGAGTGGTAATCTGTTACTAATCCTACTGTGGAGATAAAACACTTGATTGCAGTAATAACAATATCTTCAAAGATGATGAAACTTAGAGATAATAATCTCAAAGTCTTATCTTTAAAAGTTTAAGACCTTGTAGATGGTGATATATAAGGGTCTTAACTGTAGATACCTTAGGAGATAAAGATCTCCAGGAATAAAGGTATTCTGATAAGGATTATGGAAATACTGGTTATAATAATTATCGAGCTAAAGTGTCAAGGACACTATAACAAAATTGAGTAGTGGTTGCATAAGGCGCAACATTCGCATTGGATGCGAGCACTGTTACTGGGGATATGCAAGTGTCGTAAAAGGACTTGGCGTAGTCTTTTGGGAACAGAGTGACTGATCAGCTTACCTAGCTATTTTCTAAATAGCCTATGATTGTCACATGAGTGTGGGTTTAAATAATTGGCCCATTAATGGCACTTTGGGCTAGTGGGAGATTGTTGGACATGCGAGCCCACGACGAGCCATTATGCAATAAATGTTATTGCAATTCACTCCTTAATCTGGAATAAAGAGTACATAATTTGCATAATAGGTCCCTTAGTACAATTAGGGTTATGTACCATGGCCATCTTAATGATCATACAGATGTTGATTTAATTATTGAATCATAGAGGCTGGTGCTTGGATGAATATCTAATGAGTTAGATTGAGGACTCATCAAGCACCATCAAATGATTGTTAAGAGATGATCTCCAGCCTGAGTAGGAGATGGCAATCCTATCTCAGTTAGGTTGATATCTGACCGACCTCTTGATGCAGGTCCTCTGCATAGGAATAGAGATTCGGAGGTGTCAGATTAGTTAGGTTAAAGAGTTGACTTAACGAGATCGAGATAACCAAAGTTATATATCGTATGCTGTCATGATAAAGGCACACATCCTCTGACCGGAGACAGATGTGTTGCTATATGTCTGAGTATGTACATCTGGCAGACCAATAGGTTGATGACCTAATCAAGGTCTATACACCAGCGCGCTGGTGTGCATATAAGGGCATATGAGTAATACGATCTCTCAAAGGGATCATACAGGTTCAGTTTCTGAACCGGAAGACATGAGCTCACTCATGAGATATTGGGAAGAATCAAATTCCATGCGCATGGTCATCTCGCTTTGGAAGCTTGACTGAATTTGTAGGTTTGATATATACTTTTGGAAAGTATATGATCAAGACCTAGGTATGATATATGCCTTTGGAAAGTATATGATCGATACCGACTCCCAATGATCGAATGAGAAACTTACTGATAAAACCCTGAAGTAGGCAGTATAAAGTTGATCTGATACTTCGGGTTTATTCTGAGTCTTCCAGTATGCAGGATGTACAGGTATTGGGAATACCTGAGGGTGATGTGATCATAAACGATTGTATAACCATGACGCTTCCATTCCTAGGGAGTGATGAAACGGGTCTGGATTTTAGTGACTCCTCTCAGTAGAGAAGTAATCTTATCTTGGTCCAATCATTGGACATTGATCTGAATGATTCAGATGCAATGACAAGATTAGATTTGTGGTCTTGATTTAATCAAGCATCTATGGGAGGCCCGCGATCTGGATTTGAGATATGATCTCAATATCCAAGTCACTATACGTGGAACAATACAATCGCCATGTCCTTATATCCAAGTATTCGCGGAGAAAGAGCATTATCCTTGAATGGATTCAGGATAAATTCATTGTTGATAATATGTATCCGAGCATTGAGAAAATAGATAATTAAATATGATTTATTTATCATGATTAATATGAATTTGATTCATATTATAAAGAGAGTTATATAAGATAATTGAATATGATTTAATTATTAAAGATGTGAATAATGTGAATGTGATTAATATTATTTGAACACATGAGAAAAAGAGATCCAAGATGATTAAATATGATTTAATTATCATGGATGAGAATAATATGGATAGCCATATCCAATTATTCATAATATATTATAAATGTGATTTATAATGTATTAGAGAGAGCTAATTATAATTTATATTTGTAGATTAATTATTAATGTGTATTGGATACACATTGTCTAATTAATTAAAAATATAAATTATATTTTGTTTTGGGTTGTGAATGTGATTCGCAATTTTTCAATGTCAAGATTGCAATATTCCCAAAATTAATTGAGAATTATTTTGGTGAATAAAATCCCAACAAATAGTTGTTGTAAATAAATAAGAGAGAAAATCAAGGAGGCATGCAATCTCGTGGAAATCCATGAAATTGCCTCCTATAGGAAAGACGTGGGCGACACCCAATTCCTATATGGAATGGGTGGTCGTCCCCCCTTAATACACATGGAGATGTAATCTCCATGTATATTCTCTCCTTATTTATTGATGTGATTTTGGATTGATTTATATTTGATTTTGTCAAATATATTTTAATCTAAATTTGGTGGTTTCACCTACAACAATCTTGACCATTGGATTGACGTAAATCAATCTCATCCATTGATTTTATATGTCACGTGGATTGAGATCCATGGATCCCAAAACCCTATAAATAGAGATGCATACCATGCTCTCTATTGACAGGTAATATTGGAGCAAACTCTCTCTCTCTCTCTTTC
Source organism: Ottelia alismoides (assembly GCA_037367405.1). Lineage (NCBI taxonomy): Eukaryota > Viridiplantae > Streptophyta > Magnoliopsida > Alismatales > Hydrocharitaceae > Ottelia > Ottelia alismoides. The sequence continues at coordinate 41,663 of JAZKJV010005648.1, forward strand.
TCTATACACGACAGCCCTCTCTCTCCCTCTCATGGCCGTCCACCATGGATGCCCTAGAGAGAGTCTTCATCGCCGCGGCGTCGTCGTTATGCTGCCCGATGTTTTGTTCGTGGAACTCTATCTACTTCAGCGTGCCTTGCTCGTGAAGAAGACGTCGGATCTCGTGTGTCGAGATCAGGAGATCCACCGCTTGGATCATCAACATGGATTGCAAGAAGCACGTGGTTCATCCCCGCGCTCGCAAGCGTCTCCTCTGTTGGATCGGACTTGAGACAGGAGGTCTCCTCGTTTAGAGACTCGATCGCAACAACGCTTCAAGAGGTAATCCTATTACTTGTTTGTGGTTTAGACGAAACGATCCGAGAAGTGTTCTTGGATCATGTGGTTTCGTCGCATGAAAATTTTTTTAAATTACGCTGCATCGAGCAACTAGTGCGACTAGTCGCTCACCGTCGTATCTGATGCGACGCTCACGCTTCTGTGATGCGCTTGAAGGATTTTACCATATCCTTCATCATCTATATTGCAATAAACATTAACGATATGTGATATCTATTGATGATTATTTGTGATATGAGATTTCTTCCTTTCACCTTATAAACCTTTGAAATGTTCAAAGATTTCACTTCCTTGTTTAGAATCAAAGTTTGAAGGAAGATAAAATGGATTTGATCTAATCTAGGTAGCCCATACCTATTAGATAAATCCAAGGAATAACTTATATAGATATGAATATTATTACTATCTCACTCCTCCTAATACACCTAAATTCAATAGAGTTGTAGGGAGATGCAATTGGATCATGTGTGACATGATTTGATCAATGATGAATATTAGAATAATTACCTCTTAGTTTCCGGGTATATATGTAGTAGAGACTACAATATATATCCTTAATAAGATTCCATGCAAATCTAAACCCGAACATCCTCATAAGCTATGATTTGGAACCTAGCCTTGTGTTGGACACTTGAGGACTTAGGGTTGCTTGGTCCATAACTTTGTCATGGATGCAAGTAAGCTGGAATCTAACACCAGAGAGTGTTGCTTCATTAGGAAAATAAAGGATGGTATTGGATACCTACTTCATGACCTTGAGATTCTTAAAGCTTTCATCTCTAAGAATATGATTCTTAGAGGATGAGACTCTTGAGAATAAAGGTGAAAATGAAGTGAAGGAACTCATTTAGTTTTGAGAATATGATGATGCTCCTGAAATCGGAAACTAAAAGGACAATTAAAGATGAAACACTCAATACCTCTTAAAATGAGTTTGAGGATGGATTCCATGTGTCAGAGAAATCTAACAATGATCGAACTTCATACGATAAAGCTTCTGAAGATCATGTCATGGAAAGATGGATGTTAGCAATAATGTCTAAAGTAAACTTCATATACAATTATTGTATATGGACCCTCAAGGATCCACCTATAATGGTAAGACCCATAGACTTCATATACAATTGTTGTATATGGACCCTCGAGGATCAACCTATAATGGTAAGACCCGTTAAGGTGTAAATGGATGTTCAAGAGAAAGAGGGAACCTGATGAGAAGATAGAGAGCTTCAAAGCATGATTGGTATCTACAAGATACACACCGAAGAAAACATCGCTTGCGATGAGACTTGCTCTTCAGTGACCATGCTTGAATCCATCATAATATTGATAATTATATCTACACAACTTGACTTAGACATCTTCAAGATGGAAGTCAATATTGCATTCCTCTATGAATACCTCTCTGAGGATATTCACATGAAGTATCCCCAGGGCTTCATGGTTGAGGAAAGCAAGGTGTACAAGCTAAGGAACTCCATCTATAGACTCAAATAAGCTTCTTGTAGTTAGAACATTGGATTTGATGAAATCATAAATATTATGATTTCAGATAGAATCTTGATGAACCGTGTAAAGATTAGTGGGATTGCCATTATGTTCATCGTGCTAAATATAGATAATATCCTAATCATTCAGAATGATATAAGGATAATAATAAGTGTTTTATAGACTGGATATTCCATACCTTTAGATATGATCTCAAGGGTACCTCTTAGAGCTTAGTTCTAAAGTTGTTCATAAGCAAAGAAAAAAGGGTATTGGGGTCGTCACATTAGTGGTACCCCTGGGGCATTTCCATTTTCTGGAAAATTTCAAGAAAGGCTTCTTTCTTTTAAAATATGGTACTGACATATCTAAATGGATAGCATCTCAAAGAGTTGAGGATGTGAATACCAAAGCTACATGCCATAGTGCATCAGCTTTGAGAAGCTCAGTGTATGCTAGATGTGTACAAAATTAGATGTCGGCTATGCAATGGGAGTAGTAAGATGTTACTAATCCTACCATGGAGATAAAACACTTGATTGCAGTAATAACAATATCTTCAAAGAGGACAAGACTTTCGAGATAGTTATCTCTAAGTCTTATCTTCAAGGGATTAAGACTTTATAGATGGAGATCTAAAAGGTCTTAACTATGGATACCTTAGGAGATAGAGATCTCCGGGAATAAGGGTATTCTGATAAGGATAATGGAAATTACATACTAGTTATAATAATTATTAAGCTTTAGTGTCAAGGACACTATAACTAACAATATTGAGTATTGGTTGCATAATATGCAACATTCGCAATAGATGCGAGCACTGTTACGAGGAAATATGCAAGTGTCGTAAAAGGACTTGGTGTAGTCTCTTGGGAACAGAGTGACTGATCGACTTACCTAGCCATTTTTATAAATAGCCTATCATTATCACATGAGTGAGGGTTTAAATATTATCCCCTTAATGGCTCTTTGGGGTAGTGGGAGATTGTTGGACATGCAGCCCACAACGAAGCATTATGCAATACATGTTATTGCAAATATCATTCCCTAATCTGAAATGAAGAATAATTAATCTGCATAATAAGTCCCTTAGTACAATTAGGGTTATATACCATGGTCATCTTAATAATCATACAACTATTGATTCAATTATTGATTCATAGGATGGTGCTTGTATGAATATTTAAAGAGTTAGATTGAGGACTCATCAAGCACCGTCAAATTATTGTTAAGAGAGGATCTCCAGTCTGAGAAGGAGATGGCAATACTTTCTCTAAAGGTTGATATATAACCGACCTCTTGATGCAGGTCCTCTACATAGGAATAGAGATTCGGAGGTGTTAGATAAGTTAGGTTAAAGAGTTGACTTAACGAGATTGAGATAACCAAAGACCTATGTCGTATGCTATCACAATATAGGCATACTTCCTCTGATCGGAGACAGATGCGTTACTATATATCTGAGTATGTACATTTGGTAGACCAATAGGTTTATGACCTAATCAAGGTCTATACACCGGCGCGCTGGTGTGCATACAAGGGCATATGAGTAATATGATCTCTCAAAGAGATCATACAGGTTCATTTACTGAACCAAAAGACATGAGCTCACTCATGAAATATTGGGAAAATCAAATTCAGTGCACGATCGTCTCATTTTGGAAGCTTGACTGAATTTGTAGGTTTGATATATGTTTTTGTAAAGTATATGATCATCACCTGAGTATGATATATGCTTTTGGAAAGTATATGATCGATACCAACTCCTAATAGTCAAATGAGAAATTAATGATAAAACCATGAAGGAGACAGTCTAAAAGAGATCTAAAACTTCGGTTTTACTCTATGGGTTTTCCAGTATGCAGGATGTAAGGGTATTAGGCATACCTGAGGGTAGCGTGATCATAAATGATTGTATAACCATGATGCTTCCATTCCGAGGGAATGATGAAACATGTTTGGATTTTAGTGACTCCTCTCATAGAAAAGTAATATGATCTTAGTCGAAATATTGGACCTTAATCTAAATGTCATTCAGATACAATGAGATGATTAGATTTGTGGTCTAGATTTAATCAAGCAACTATGAGAGGTCCACAAGATCTGGATTTGAGATGTGATCTTAATATCCAATTCACTATACGTGGAACAATACAATCGCCTTGTCCTTATCTCCAAGTATCCGTGGAGAAAGTGCATTATCCTTGAAAGAGTTCAAGGATAATTTCATTGTTGATATATGTATCCGAGCATTGAGAAAATTGATAATTAAATATGAATTTGATTCATATTATAAGGAGAGTTATCTAAATAATTAAATGTGCTTTAGTTATCAAAGATGTGAATAATGTGAATGTGATTCATATTATTTGGATTTTGGGCACATGAGAATAGAGATCCGAGATGATTAAATGTGATTTAATTATCATGAATATGAATAATGTGGATAGCACTATCCATATTAATCATATATATTATAAATGTGATTTATAATATATAAGAGAAAGATATTTGTAAATAACATTTACAAATTAAATGTTGTTGCGAATTGGATTCAAATTGGACAATTAATTGAAAATGTATTTTACATTTTATTTTGGGCTGTGAATGTGATTCACAAGTTTCCAATGGCATGATTGCGATGTTCACAAAATAAATTGGATTTATTTTTATGAAATAATTTGCAACAAAAGTTGTTGAAAATAATGGAGAAATACAAATATTGGATTCCTTGTAATATGTGAATGAGGCTCCCTTCCTAATAAGGAGTGGGGATGGCCACCAAGTCCTTATAGGACTCATGGCCGTCCACCCCCCTTTTGTGGAAGGAGGCTAGTCTCCTTCCTATTTTCCCATGATTGATTGATGTAATTATGTTAATTTATATTGATGATTTATTCAATATATATTTGATTTAATTAAATTAATTGTTGTTGTGTTTTTATAACAAAATCATGGCCAATGAAAGAAACACAAATCAATTTCATCCGTTGGATATGTATGCACATGGATTGGGATCCATGTACTCCCAAAATATTATATAAGAAGAGGCACCCCTTGCTCTTCTAGTTACAACAACTACTACAACAACATATGTTCTCTCTCTCATTCTCTACGCGTCCTCTCTCTCCCTCATTGTGGGCATACACCATGGAGCCTATGAGAGAGTCGCCAATCGTCGCAACGTCGTCGCTATGTTGCCGGATTGTTTGCTCGTGGATCTCTGTCTCCTTCGGTGTGCCTCACTCTTGAGGAAGACGTCGGATTTCATGAGATGAGATCAGGAGATACGTCGCTTGGATCACCAACATGGATTGCGGGGAGCATGTGTCTCATCAACGCGCCCGCAAGCGTCTCCTCCGTTGGATCAGACTTGAGACAAGAGGTCTCTCCGTTTAGAGACTCGATCGCAACCACGCTTCAAGAGGTAAACCTAATACTTATTTGTGGTTTGGATGAAATGATCCGAGAAGTGTTCTTCAGTCATGTGGTTTCATTGTTTGAAAATTTTTAAATTCCATTGCTTCAAGCAACTAATGCGACTAGTCTTCTGTTATTTTAAAGTAGGTCTACAAATATATAATGTAAATAATTAAATACATTAATTTATGTTAGGATTTATTTTTATAAATAATAAATATTTAATGTATTATAAATAAAATATTAATAAATATTTATATAATATACTTGATAAATAGGATTTTATTTTTATTTAATATTTTAATAAATAAATGTCACTTTTGTATTTTATTAATTATTAGATAATAAATAAAGTATGTATGATTTTTTGGATGTTAATAAATTAATTAAAGTAGATAAATAAATATAGGTATAAGTTATACAGTTCATATTCATCTATAAATTAAGGTTTTTGATTTATTTAAAATATTAAATAATATCTAAAAATTATGAAATAATTTATACATCATCTACAAGATAAAGAAAATAGCTAGAAATTATTAAATAAATAAAAACATAAATAATATGTTCGAAATAAATAAATACCCTGGAAACGCATTTGTCATGAGGTCCCAAAACCAACTTTTTGCAAACGGACTCTGATTTTAATGAAATTACCTTCATTAATTAGAGAATATTATTTAATGAATTAAAGGTGAGTAGAGTGAAATTAGAGTTCGTGAAGAAGTTATAATGTTCGGAAGTTAAGAAATTGACAATTTAAAAGATCGATTTATTGGCATATATACAAGATAATATTTTTAACTTATTTTTGCATTTTTCTTTACATTTTTAGAAATAAATAAGAGAAGAGTTTGGTGAAAATATGTACAAATGAATTAATTAAAAATCATTGAAATTTTGGTAAATATTGGTTAAATAATGTTTGGAGTATATAATTAATTATTTATGGTTTTCTTCCATATCTCCCTCTACTTATTTGTTTGTTGACCAATTCATGTTGACTTGGTATAGGATGAAAGGTTATATAAATATATCTTTCAGCTATATTTATATTTTGTAAGTCATATTGAACATATATATATATATACAATCTGCCTCTTTTTATTTTCTTTCATTTTATTCTTTTATTCATTTACATGATTTTAGTGCATAAAAATATATTTTTTATTCAGGATTGACATTTTGTTAAGAAATATAAATTAATGGGTATTGATAATCAACTTTTTTTGGGTTTAAAATACGTCTCACACAAGGCGGAGACGTAGTTGCTGTGACGACCCGTAAGAAATCCCAATTAATCAACAATTAACCCAAAATGATAATTAAGTAATAAAAAACAAAGTGGAGTTACAATTTATTTTATGTAACTCTACAAAATGTGTGTATAGTACAAGTATGTAGAGTATCGAACACAGGGAGAAAACAGCTAGATCGGGGCAATGAAGCATAAATGATGATTGTGAACTATGTGTCTATACTTTTTTATGTGGGTTTTTTATTTTTAATTTTTTTATTTTATTTTTGATTTTATAATTTTGTATTTTGGTTCTTAATTTTCTGATTTTATATTTTCTTTTTATCTTTTATATTTTTTTATTTCTTTTTCTTTTAATGTATATAAAGTTATATATAGAATATATAAACTATATAGACTAGCATAAATATAAATATTAATAAAAATAATCAAAATAAAAGAAATAGATTTTTTTGGTTTTAAAATATTTTCTGCTGTTTTTGTTATTTTTTAAGGAATTTTTGCTAATTTTATGTATTTTTAAAGACAAATATACCCTAAAAAGGGATAAGATAAAGACCCGAAATTAAAATGGAGATATAAAATACCAAACAAAATCAAAAAGTCTCCAAATTAATTTTAAACTAAAGATAATAAAAAAAGAAAATTCATAGGCAGAAAATATATTTTTGGGATTTTCTAAGGATTTTTTTATTTTTTATAAATGTTTTAGGGGTTTTTCTATTTTTTAGAGTTTTCTTTTACATTTTTAAGTGATTTTTGACATGAAGGTTAAAATTGCATAAAGACATAAAATATGTTTTTAGGTAATTTTTCAAAATATTTTTATAATTTTTATGTATTTTCTATTGCAAACAGGGACAAAAAGGCTCCTTTTTATTTTTAATAAATAATAAAAGGCTGCAAAATGCAAAACAAAAATTATGGTGTGGAAGTACAATGCAACAGGAAGCTATGCCTATTTTTTGTATTTTTTAGAGCAATGTAGATATATGAAATAAATACAAGAAATAAAGAGAAAATGCAATACTGGAAGGGGTATTGACGTAAATATCAGAAAGTCTAGGGACCTCACTACAACTTTCCCAAAAATATTGAATCGAAGAAAATAGTTTCTGGACTAAATGGAAATAAACAAAACCTTAGTGGGTCAGATGCAAAATCACCACCTCACATGGCCCCCAAGTGAGGTGAGCTAGCAAGGACTTGAATGCAAATACGAATAGTTTGGGGGTCTTTTTGTAAATTTTACAAAATATAAATGACTACAAATGAAAGTTTGGGTGTTATTTAATAAACTACAAAATGGTTGGGCAAAAAATGCAAAATACCCAGTAAAGGCGTGATCGGACATTTAAGGTTGGTTCACTTATGCCACAAGCCGCACTGTTGTGACCCGATGATGCTTCGAGGCGATGACCCAGATTAAATCGTAGATGACGATTCGACGGTACTGGAAGACTTGATCGGATGTCATTTACGATTCGTGAAGAACACGATCAAGATCTGACGGCATTGAGATGCTCAAGACGAACACGCGAGGAACAGGACCTGGATGAGCTTGAATCGCTAAAGTCCTCACGCTCTGAGCTTCTACCTCCCCATTGATGATCCAAAAATCTCCCCAAGGTCCCTCACCAGTAGGTGGGTGTGCCAAAATGCCCGGAGAGGCTCCCGTGGTGGCTGGCGACGAAGGTAGACCTGGGGAAGTTCCTAAAGCTTCAATGGGGATCGAAGAGCCTACGTACTCGTTTCTCTCCTGCAGGGAAACGTTAGAGGAAAAAATCGGAGTTCAAGGGAACTCTTGGGGTGCAAACGAGTGGGAGGAGGTGTGAGCTGAATCCCTCCGACGAGCAGCAGAGGAGGAAAGCGGATCTCCTGTTCTGTGCGAGAACAGTGAAGGGCGGAGATGCAGCGGATTATGAGAAGGCGAAGTAAACAAAATGGAAGCGGTTTTGAGTCGAAGGACTAGCAGAAATGAAGGAACTGGTTTGTCGGAGTTCAGCTCCGATGAACTAAACACGTAGGAATTTAAGTGAGATCGAGCAATAATAGCATAAAGTAAATGCGGGAAACAACTCCTAAGGGTATTGCTATCCTAAAAACTATGGAAAGGGAGAAAGAGAGAGGAGCTTACCGATGCGAAGAGCTCCTGCCGGAGTTGCGGCGGAGCACGATGGCGAGCACTGGATCGGACCTCTATTCTACGTTGATCTCCATGCCAAGAGCTTAGGTCACCTCCTGCTGTCACCGGGACTGTGATTCACGGCTGGGATCTAAGGTTAGGAGGCGGAAGAGGGATCAAAAATCGAATGGAAAGTCATAGGTGCCTTTGTACAAGGTTGACGAGCAGCTCAAAGAACGAATAATAGCAGGCGTTGCGATGATCCATTCCTCGAGACGATGCGTGGGCGTGTAAGAGCATCGAACGGAGAGAAAAAGAGATGAAGGAAGCGAAGCGATTTGGTGAAAGATGCGACCTCCAAAAAATCTCGAATTGGGGCAAAAAACGAGGTCTGACGAGTGCAAGAGGGGGAATCAAACAGTTGACCCATGGTCAGCCATCATAGCCACCAGGTTGTCCACGTGGACCAACCAAGAAAAACATCTGATATGATTTAAAAATCAATAAAAAATAATAATTTATTTTATTAATTTTAAGTTATAAATAAAAAATATTTAATATTTTCTAAATTATTTTATTATGATTTTTATTTTTTTAGAGATATATAATTACAAGTTACTTTTTTAGGTTTATATGTAGGTATATTTATCTATGTATTTAATTATTTTATTTTGTATTTTGTATTTTATTAATTTAATTTATTATTTTATATATTTTTATTATATTTTTCTTATATAGTATGTACACCTGAATAAATAGGTGTATTATTTATATAGGTATAGTTCTAGGTAATTAACCTATGTATTAGATATACATATTTTATTTTAAAGGTTTCTTTATTATTTTATTCATGTTTGAATATGTACATCTATTATAAATAATATTTACAAAATTATAAAAATATAAAATTATAAAAAATAATGAATAATAAATAAATGAATATTTTATTCGGTTATATTATACAATAGGGTCCAAAACCTAACTTTCACACCTTAACTCCAAAAAATATAAAACCATTTCATTAAATAGCTTATTAAAAGTTATATACAATTAAAGGTGATTTTGATATATTTTCAGTTTTTATTTGAGAGATATAGGTCTGGGAAGTTAGGATTTTGGAAATTTATTGAGACTGTATTTTGTACACTGTGTATTATTTTTATGTAACCTCAATTTTGTATTTTTCTATATTTTATTATCTACAACTTTCATGGTCAAAGTTTCTTTATTTGGAGTGTAAAAAGTAGAATTAAAAATAGGCCCCAAAAATGAATATAGGATGAATAAATAAAAAGGGGGTTTTATTGTATTTTGGACCCTTATCTCTCCCTACTTTATTCCTTGTCAACCTCGTCATCGAGATGTCTAGGTCTCGGGTTTAAGATCATAAAATATCTTCAATATTTTATTATTTTTCTTGTCTTTTCTTTATTCTATATTTTAACATTAACAACAGTATTTTATACACTATTTATAGAACAATGCATGAATGATAAAGTTCCTAAATTAAGGGTATTTACAAGCATTTACTAGGGTTTTTAAGGCCAAAATGGTAGAAGAAAGGTGATGAAATGGATATTCATCAGATAGTTACATGCATTTGTTAAGGATTTTAAGACAAAATACAGAAAGAATGTTCATGAATCATGGATTCATCAACCCCCTATACTTAAACTTTGCTAGTCGCTTGGCAAACACTTATTTGAAAAATAAGGGAAAAAGAAATAAAGTTAGAATGAATTTGCTTTACTAAACCAATTAATGAGAACAGACAAAGGACAGAGCTTGGTCGGGCCTAAAACGAGCAGAGCCTTAACTAGGATTAGGATTTTAATCTCAACAGTCCTTAAGTTCCACAAATCCTCATTTAGGTTCACCACAATAGCCAGCTTAGATCCACTTATCCATATCACTAAATCTATCAACCTTGAATTCAATTTGTACTGTGTGTGAATTGTGTTAGCTCTTCTTGCTTAAGAAGCGAAGAAACTGTCCATCTCAATAATACACTCCCATTGGTTCCTCATCTGGCTACTCTTTCCTTGAGGAGGGGGGTATTTCCTTTTGAGGTCAGGTCGTGTTGTGTCACAATCGAGAGGAGAGAGAATGCAAAAGAATGAGAAGAGAATTGGAGTGTGACCAGTGTAGTTGCATCTCCTTGTGAAGCCCAGCCAGTGTAGCTAAGTCTCCACTAAGATGTGTAAGCTTTTTGGAAGCTTGGACCATTGTGGTCATATTTGGCATTTGGTGGCTTCTTTTTGGTAGACTTTGTAATGTTACTTGCACAACATCAATCTTTTGTATCTCAACGGTTATACATTCTTTTATTTCCGTCCATGTTTTGGGGTCTTGGAAAAATTATGCCAGCAGATCCTTCCCTCGTCTGAAACATTATTTCAAACCCATAACTCCTATATTTAGATGTCCGCGTCACTAGACAAGGATGAAAATGCACCACTAAAATGAATTGCCCTTCGCAAACCCATGCAAGTCGAGCTAAGTGCAAAGTGCATGTGTCCAAAGTTGGTTCATTATGAAGAGTTAAATGACTGACACCAAGTGTTCTACTTAGACAAGTTTAAGTTGACTTCCCAAACATGGTCTCATGGAATTCAAAATTTTTTCAAAGACCTAAAGAGTCTAAATTCCAATTCCTAACTAGTCTCCTTACAATGAAAGTCAAAGATCATAATCAAGCTCCATCCTTTAGACTATTCCCAATCTTTAGTTCGAGAAATCCATTTTTTTCTGAAAAACGCAAATGCAAATGCAACCATGTTTTTTATGTGAAGTACATTTTTTATGAATTTTACTTATTTTTATGGATTGTAAAGCTTTTATAATTTTTATGAATTTTAGGACTGTGTATTTTTTATGGATTTTTCAATTTTTATACATAAGCATATGTACAACAATTTTACAAGATAATTTACCAATATTATAGTTGAATCGATTAGCTAATGTATTTTACAAATTTTATATACAAAGAATTTTACAAAGATTAAGCTATATTTTTTACATATATTTTAATAAATAGGATTCTAAATAAGTAATACATATTAAATACATATTATAATTACATTTTTAAAATTAAGAACTTTAAATAAGACTTTACAAATATTTTACTTATTTACAAGGATTTTATAAATAACAAATAATGGATTTTAAATTAACCCTTACCCACTTTTATGGATTTATATATTAGAAAATACATAAAAGTACGAGTTATGGGCACAAGTATCTATACAATATATACGTACCCCCTATACTTAGCGTGTGTTATGTCCTCATAGCGTCAAAAGAGAAAGAGGAGGACAAAAATAATAGAAAGAACAGAAGTTAGTCAACCCCCCCCCCATACTTACGATCTGGTCATCATAAGTATAATGGAAGACAAAAATGAGGTGATTGAGGAAAAGGAATATACAAACGAAGGAACAAAAAAAAGAAAGAGAAACAAAATGAACGAAATCATCTAGTTCCCCTATACTTAGGATAAGGAATCCTAAGTATAGAAAAGAATGTAGTCAAAAATTAGGGACCAGTGATCGGTGTAAAAGAAAGGAAAATAAAAGAAAAGTAAAAAGAACAAAATCAAAAATGCAAATCAACCAGAAATCAGCCCCCATATACTTAGGATCTAGTGTCCTAAGTATATAAAGACGAGCAAAAAATGGGGACGATTGGGAACTACGAAGAATAAACAGGTGGTGGTGTACTCCAAAAATCGAAAGGCTCGTAGGTCTCTGTAAAGGACGAAATGAAGTGAAAGAGTAGTCATGAATCATGTATAAAGTAGATCACCTCAACTTGGGCCAGATGATTAGTAGTCTCCACGAAGTGCTTCAGCATCTACCCGTTCACCATGAAAGGCTCTACACCCGGTGACATATATGATATATCTATACTTCCATTGTTGTGCACCATTCTGACTATACACGATCCTTATCATTTGCTTTTTAATTTGCTAGAAAAATTCTCGATCGTGCATTGAACAACCAAACTTTCTGACCAGAGACAAAGGTCTTGTGACGAGTGTGTCTATCATGCCATTTCTTCACTTTGTCCTTATAAATGAGGGTGTTGTCATATACTCGATTTCGAATCTCTACTAGCTCATTCAGATCCATCTTCCTCTTAGTTCCTACTTTCTACATATCCAGTGAAATCTCTCTAATGGCCCATTCAGATTTGTGCATGATCTCTACGAGCAAATGGCATGGCTTCCCATAAACCAGTCTGAAAGGAGAAGTACACAAGGGAGTCTTATATGCAATACGATATGTCCAAAGAACTTGGTCTAGAAGCTGACCAGCTCTTCCTATTCGATCGTACTAATGTCTGAAGAATTGATTTCACATCCCAATTTGAAACTTTATCCATGTCGTTTGTCTGTGGGTGGTAAGGAGAAGCTACTCTATGTTAATGCCATAAATCTTCACTAACTTTTTCACCTCCTTATTAATAAAGTGGCTACCCCCATCTAAAATAAGAATACATGGAATATCGAACTGTGAAATAATATGATTCTTCATGAACCTGCACACTATCTTGCTATTAGTGGTTTTTGCGGGTATAGCCTCCACCCATCTACTAACACAATGCACTGCAGGAAGAATGTACTCAAAGCCATTGCTTGAAGGGAACGATCCCATAAAATCTATACCCCATGCGTCAAAGATCTCACAAATGATAACTGGTCGCATTGGCATTGTATCTCTAGCACTAATTGTCCCTATTGCTCTCTCACAATTCGGGCAACTCTTCACAAATGTGTATGCATCTCTAGTAAGAGTCGACCACCAAAATCTGCTCTGGAGTACTTTCTACGTTGTCCTCTTCCCTGTGTGAGATCCTCCTGCCTCTAAGGAAGGGCACAGAGTGAGGACATTGTTGTATTCCTCCTGAGGAATGCATCGCATGTAGACACAATCCGGTCCTTCATGAAAAAGAATCAGATCCTCCCAATAGTAGTATCGTGCCTCGGAAACTAGCATGTCTACTCGGTCCTTCAGCCAACCCTGTGGACGCTTCTATGTGACCAGAAAGTTCACTATGTCTATATACCATGGAAGTTCTGTAACTGCAAAGATACTCTCATATGGAAATCTCTCTGCAATTTCTGCCGTGCACCCATCTGAAGGTTTCTATGTTTGTAATCGAAAGAGGTGATCAGCTACCACGTTCTTTACCCCATATTTATCCTTAATGTCCAAATCAAATTCCTGAAGTAAGAGAACCCATCTAAGAAGGCATGCCTTATCATCCTTCTTCTCCATCAAATATCTGAAAGCTGAATGATCTGTATAAACTGTGATTTTCGAACCAAGAAGATATGATCTGAATTTGTCCAATGCAAATACCACTGCCAACATCTCTTTCTCCATCACTGTGTAATTACGTTGAGTGTCATCTAAAGTCTGGCAAGCATAGTGGATCACACCAAGAATTCCATTCTGCCTCTGTCCTAATACAGCCTCAACCACAAATCTGAAGCATCTGTCATGATCTCAAAGGGAAGAGACCAATCAGGTGGTTGTAGGACATGAGAACTGATATTCATCTCCTTTAATGTGACGAAGGCACTAAGATATTTGTCATCTACCAAGAACTCGATGTCTTTGCCTAATTATTCAGTTAACGGTCGGGCAATCTTAGAGAAATCCTGAATAAACCATTGGTAGAAGTTGACGTGCCCTACAAAAGACCGTAGCGGGTTGATGTTGGATGGTGGCTGAAGATGCTTGATGACATCCACCTTGGTAGGGTCAACCTCCATTCCTCGCCAGGAGATGGCATGCCCCAACACAATCTCATTTGTAACCATAAAATGGATCTTTTCCCACAACAAAAGGAGACTCACCTCACAACATTTTTGAAGATCCTGGTCTAAGTATGTTAAATAATCATCAAAGGACTCACCATAGACTGAAATATCTTCTATAAAGACCTCGAGAAAATCAACCACCATGTCTGCAAAGTTGGCAAGCATGCACCTCTGGAATGTAGTAGGGGAATTGCACAAATCATAGGGCATCCGTCTAAAAGCATATGTGCAAAAGGGACATGTGAAAGTGGTCTTCTCCTGATCTTCAGGAGCAATTATAACCTAGTTGTATCCAGATTAATCATCAAGGAAATAGTACTCTTCCCAACCAACCTATCCATGACCTGGTCTATAAATGACAAAGGAAAGTGGTCCTTCTTCGTCACAGTGTTCAATTTCTTGTAATCAACACACACCCGCCACGGCGTGGTTACTCTCTTTGGAATATCCTATCCACTCTCATTCTTGATCATCTAAATTCCTGACTTCTTCAAGACAACATTAACCCATTTAGAGTTGGAGATGGGATAAATAAACCCCGTATCACACCATCTCGTAATCTCTTTCTTGACAATATCTCATAAAACCAGATTCAGCCTGCACTAAAAATCTCTAGAAGTTATATTGTAATGATCGAGATGGATATGGTGAGAGCACAAAGTAGGAATTATCCCGTGGAGATCGGAAACATTCCACCCAATAGCCTTGTAGTATCTTTCAAGAATCTCCATCAAACGAGATTCTTGCTCTTCAGTCAAGGATGAGATGATATTGATCAAAAACTGTCGATGTAGACCCCAAGGAAAACATATTTTATATTTGATGGCAAGTCTTTAGTTCCGGCAAGGTGGAATATGGATCTTACGCATCCTCATATGTTTGTATATAGGGATCTGTGCTGGTGGTAGATGTGTCTACAATACGGTTATCCACCATCTCAATATGCTCCAAAGTCGGACTACAAAAGATGTCTAAAACATCATCCGACTCGTTATTGAGCTCACCCTCAGACTGACTAGAGGAAAATAACTCAGCTAAATGAAAATCATCCTCTAGCTCATCTGAAGTGAAGTAATCATGTGAACTCTCAAAATCTGAAATATCTGCAATAAAATCATCAGGTACATGCTCCATTTGCTCACCATGCATGCTAAAATATAGAGTACCATCTGAATAACTATCAATTGTAGTCTCGGACCCATCCTCTGCTAGGATATCATGGGACTCTACCTGATACCTCTCAAGGTCATCAAGACGAACCTCATCCATGTAATCGCATGTGGCTTGGGAACTCAGGGCATCTGAACTGACTGAAGATGCAGCATTGGATGTGGATGATTCTCTTGTCATCTCTATTTGTACCTTCTCGCCCTCACTACGAAAAGGTACCTTTCATGTATCATAATCGAAGAGGGCCTTCGTGGTATCCAAAAAAGACCTTCTAAGAATGATCGGGGTAAGGTATAACTGTGTAGGGAAATCCATGTCCTTGATAGTAAAGTCCACTATGAACTGTAGATCATGCATGGTCACGATAATGTTCCTCAAAACGCCCCTAAGTCTCTTTATAGATCTATCAACAAAATGAAAGATTGCGTGGGATTTTAAAGATGACCTAACTCGAGCTCGTCAAGTAAACTAGATGGTAACAAATTGATTGAGGACCCATTATCTAAGTGAGTGCGATCGAATGCTGCATGAGAAATCTCGCATCTGACATAATGTGCTCCTGAATCTTTCTTCTTCTTTGGTAATTTGATCTATATAGCGCAGGATGTGGCCTTGGTCAAAACATGCTTCTCTGTATGTGATCTCTTCTTCCTACGCATGGTACATCTATTCTTCTACTGTTGCTTAAGCGTAGGGAAGTGATCCAAGGAATCATGGAGCAGGATCTTCAGAAAGATGTGATCTTTCTATAGTCTTTCTATTTCAGGAGTGGCAACATTCTTTTTGAAATTGTTCTTTCCTTTTCCATACAAAGCATCGGGAAAAGAAACAATCTCAGGAATGATAAAATCAACATTTTATTCACATCAAAAGTAGAATCAATGTGTACATCAAGAGTCTCAGAAGTATGTACAAAACTCTCCAACATAGGAGAAGAAAAATCTGCATCGAGAGTGTTTGCATGGTTTGGCGTGGTATCATGACTTGACTTGCATGTATCCATGTCAATTGTCTCTACATCGCTCCCCTGAATGTCATAGTGGTGGACATCATGTTAGTCCTCATCGTGATGAGCCTCCTCCTTAGCATTAGAATGTGAAACATCAATATCGTCATGGATTGGCTTTCGCTCCTCATCATGTTCCCTATCCTCCTCTCGATCAGATGCTGGTGGTGATCTCTGCTCCTGAGACGAATGAAGTTAGATAAAAATTCAGGAAGATAGATCTTACCTGTAGTGGTGTCTACCTGATCTGAATGCATCATTTTTTGTCCGGGTTCATCTGAGGCTGGGATGGGAGAGTGATCTTGGGAACGGCTAACTCTTCTAATCGATGGTTAACCCGCTCCATCTCTATCCTATGTGTTGTCTGGAGAGTGCTCAACATGTCCAAGATCTGATTCAGTGCCAAGGCCTGTGAAGATATCTCAGACTCGATGTGGAGTCCTTGGCTATCTACTCTCTCCTGCCTAAGAGTGTGTTGTTGTGGTGTAAAAGGTTGAGGAGACCTCTGACGTGTAAAAGAAGAATGTTGTTGTTGGTGTTGACAGGGATGTAGATATGTAGAAAGATACTGATGTGAATATGCTCTCTGATAGGCATGCTAGTGAGACTGTTGTTGCGTGAAGTGTTGACGGTGCTAAAATTGTGGGAATCCATGTTGTGGATGATTATGTTGTTGATGTTGGTGTACGCTCTAAGGAGTAAAGTGTGACGGTGGCTGAACAAGAGCGTACCAAATCTCATTGATCTCAAGAGTGGAATGAGAATCAACATCATCATCTCCAGGACTAGTGATCTAACTCGAGTTGGCATTGGACGAATCATCATGCCAATCAATCTGTAGAGGTTGCTCAGTAGGTTGTACCGGCTTGCTCTGAATGTACTAAATCTGACGGGTGGGAGGAGCGAGTAAAGATCTCTATATAGAAGTGGAAGAAGGGTGAGACTGTTGGTACTGAAGCTGCAGCTCGGTCACCTTCTTCGTTAAATCACTCAACTACTGAGGAAGTGATGAGAGTTTCTCCGACTCTCGCAACGGCTGTAATTCTTGGACTTTCTTCTAAATCACGTCGACTAATGTCAGCTTCTCACAAATGAATCCCATGTCGGATCGTGAATTAGACTCTGAAAC
The DNA here is from genome assembly GCA_037367405.1 of Ottelia alismoides. NCBI lineage: Eukaryota > Viridiplantae > Streptophyta > Magnoliopsida > Alismatales > Hydrocharitaceae > Ottelia > Ottelia alismoides. Next base: position 59,425 of record JAZKJV010005648.1, read on the forward strand.
TTATGCCACCTTTTGATGCTCTCTATGGTTGGTTGTTGTGGGCCCTTCTGGAATGCTTGAGTGGAGTCAACTACATGTGAATTCTTTGCCATCCCCTCAAAGATGGACCAGACTGACTCAGCATCCCTATTCCGATATTTGCCGCCACATGCGACACTCACTAGGCCTTGTACATCCGATTGGAGTCCTCCAAAATAATTATGTACAAGCACCTTTAATCTCATGATGAGGGCATGTCTCAGTCAAATCCTTGAATCTATCACATGCCTCATCACTACAAGAAGAAATACTATTTACAACGGTTTAAATCCGTCGTAAATCATGGAAAATCATCGCAACTACCGCCACAAATAACCTCGATGCAAACTCTTTTTGCGGTGTTTAAAAGGTAACCGACGCATATATTAACTGCCGCAAATGTGTAAATTGTTTGCAGCGGTTGTGTAACTGCCGCCAAAAAGCACTCTTTTGAGGCGGTCTATAGGAACCGACGCAAATGTCACTGCATTAAAAAAATAAATGATTCTCTGCCACCTATCTAGCTATTCTTTCCTCCTCATTACCCCACCTCTACCCTGAAAAATTAGGAAATAAGTATCGATAGCCATTAGAAAGATTAATACAAGGGAATTGAATACATACCTTCTTTCTTCTTCTCTCTCAACATATTTTATATGTGCACATACATGAAAAAAATGAACTATAGACCTGAGAAAGTAATATATAGCTGCAAGTAATGAGAACAATTAAAAATATAGCATCATAATGTAGATGTGATTACGCACATGCTGCCAAATAATTACACATTTCAAAAGTATAGTATCCATAACAGTGCAAGTCTAGAAAAAATAAACAAGAAAAAGAACCAAGTCACCCACAAACTACAACATTCTAACAAGATTTTCTACAAAGAAAATGTTCTCCAACACTTATACATTCCCAGGATTCTAGATATATAATATACTAAAGCTAGCTAAATATCAAGTGCATCACGGTCGCCAGGGGAAGGGTTGTCATTATGGTCACGATGCGGAATTACAGGGTTCCTTCCAGACAGCTCTTCAATCAGCCTATGCATTTGTTGCATCGTTTGGGTATTCTGTTGCACTAAATCTCGTAGCTGATCTTCCCTCTCATGTGCCCTATCTAGATCTTGTCTCAAATCCACTACGGTCTCCTTAAGTTTGTTGAACTCCTGATGCGATGGCCCACCACCCATTCATCCATACCAACTTGTCTTGGTGGAAGACGCACCACCAAGTAGAACCCGTCCTGAATGTTGTGTAGCAGGAGGAAAGACGTGGCAAAATGCATCCTCACCGAATTGGTCTGGAGTCACGCGGTCTGATGGAGGTTGGCTCTGTATGAACTGGACCATGCGACCCTGTAAATTGTATGTCATTCATCCAATTATAGATACTCTTCTAATTTTTTAAGTTGGAATAAAATGAAAGCTTGGCTTGCATGAGCCTCTGCATAACTCTCATGAATAAAAAAACTTATTTCCTTCTTTGTCTGTCGACTGTCGGGTTATCTCAAAAAGTCTAACCTGATTCGTCATCTCCCCTGACGCAGCCTAAAATTATAGAATACATCAGCAAATATTACAATACAACCGAACAAACCTAAATAAATGTCACATGGGTGTGTTTTAACTGATGTAAACTTGTCCTTCCCAAGGTATGGGTGGGATCAGGAGCTTTGCTTCTATTGGCCTTGTTTGTTTGAGATATATTCTGTATTTAAGAAAGTAATAAAAAGTTTTAAAAAAGATTCAAAATACTAAATATGTTTACATCTATGATCATTATACATTGAACTCCTCACTGACCCAAAAATCAATGGCAGCCTCCCACTATGCATGTTGCCAGCCCAAAGGTGGATTGGCTCTCGCTTCAGCCTCAGATGTGAATTGCTCGAAAATCTTCATTTTTGTATAGTTAGCATGAATTCAAGAGTTACACAAACATATGTAACAAATGGTTATTACCCACCTTCCTTCCCCTAGTACGTACGTCCCAATGTATTTTTGTTGCTCGTTGCAGAATCCCCTCCTCGATGTCAGGATCATCGCACCAATCAAATACATTCTGAAGACCCAAAAAATACACAAGTCATTTAAAAAATATGATTATTTTAGTTAACTTTTACTTCATTTAACTTCATGTCTGAGATTATATCAGCTTTCACTGATGGTGGGACTTTTCTAAAATCTCTGGTACTGGGATATGCATCCTCGCAGTAATTCCCAATCGATTAGAAAAAGGACCATTGTAATCTCCAATAGCTTGTCCGCCCTTGGCCACTTGAACTTTTATTCTTTCACCTTGCTTCAGTTTATTTAATTGATTGCATTTGGCACGACCTCTTCCTTTATGTTGACGAGCTGTTTATAAAAAAAATTTACATCCACTGCCAATTTAAGTAAGAAACACAGATCTACATGTTTATACCTGATGATGATGATGACCCTGCAGTATCAGAAGGAGATTGAGTGCCCTCATTCCCATTTGTGTCATCCCTTGAATCTGTAGAAACATGGGTGTCTTCATTCTCCTCTGAAACTCTCTCTTCAAGCTCGTCTAGCTCATTTCATCTAGAAAAACATGTTCGTACCATCTACATTTATAAATGAGGTATATCATTAAACTTCATTAAAAGCAAGTTAAGTTCAAGTAGGAATTATTATACAAATAAAAAAGGAGAATGTTGTACTTTATATCTCTACATGTTCTTGATAAGCCTCTTCCTCTTATTCATAATTCTCATTTTCAATAGGCACTCGATATCCTCGAGGAGTTACCTTTATTGGAATAATCCAACCAGGATTCGCATTGTCTGGAACATAAAAAACCTGGTCTGCTAGGTATGCCAACACAAATGGTTCTAGTTTATTGAAAATGGTTCTACTCTTGTTAAGGCTTATATATCCATAGTTTGGATCTAACTTAAATGCAGTATCTTTGAATACATCATACCAATCACACTTGAATAAGAATACTCTTCGATCATGTTGGAAGTTCATCTCAATTATCTCATTAATTTGCCCGTAATGACCATCACAACCTGATGATATATTACTTTTTACGAACACCCCAGAGAGAATATTTGCCTTCTTATTATTGGCATCTGAGTAGCTCTTAAATCTATAACCATTTATTATATACCCACTTTGCCTGTAAGCATAACTGAAAAGTCTCTTTGCTGGCATATCAAGATCTGTTATCCAATGAGGATCATCTTCTCCTTTCATTTGCTCGACTCTTTTAGCAAACCATTCAATAAAAGTAGTTTCACTCATTTTTATTCCATTATGTGAGTGTTTCCACTCATTGTAGAATGGATCGATTTCATGTACTTATTTCAACACATACAACTGGACTAATTGTAGATCTGTATCAGACATGGGTAGGAGGATTGTCTTGTTAAATGCTCGCCCTTGAATCTCAAAGATAGAAAGCTGGTCATCATCAAAATGATGATCCTCACTTTCAACGTACATTAGACAAAATGTTATGCATTCTTCAACAAGGTATCCCTCTACAATTGATCCTTCTGACTTAGATCAATTTAGAAGATAATCCTTCAATTTCTTAAGAAACCTCTCAATAGGATACATCCATCGGAATTGTACAGGTCCACCAAGTCTTGCTTCATCTACCAAATGAAACCAAGTGCGCCATCACATCAAAAAAAGCCGGTGGAGAGATTCATTCCAACTTACAAAGCGTCTCAACAACTATTGCGTTCCACTTCTCCAAAAGGTTTGCATCAAGTATCTTACCACAAATTATCTTAAAATGCATACCTAACTCGGTAATAGGTTCAACAACAGATTGCGGTAACAAACCACGAATTGCGAGAGGAAAGAAGACCTGCATGTACACGTGGCTATCATGACTTTTGAGTCCACTAATTTTCTTTTACACATCGTTTATACATCTTGATATATTTGAGGAGAAGCCATCTGAAACCACAATGTCCTTTAGAAAAGAGAGGAGATGTCAACGCTTGTTCGAGTCAAGATGGTAAAGCAATTCAGGCATATCAATCTACCATTTTCCATAGGTTTCACATGCAAATGCTCACGAATTCCAAGTTGTTGTAGATCTTTTCATGTTTTAATAGTATCCTTTGGAGAGTCAGTGAGGTTAAAAATATCCAAGATGTTATCCATGACATTCTTCTCAATGTGCATTACATCAAGATTATGGTGAATGTTCAATTCTTTCCAATAAGGCAATTCCATGTAAAATATGCTCTTTCTTCTGAATCCTACACTCTGTAAATATTTTAAATCCTTTTTAAAAGTATTCACAAGTCTGATGTCTTTCAACTTTAGCAACCGCATGCCCTGATTGTCGTACAGAATCTACTCTTAGAACTCTATCTGGAAATCGAGGTGATGAGCGGCAAGACTTTCCACCAAAGTCATCCTTATGTACACTATTCCTCCATCGATGAGTATGGGAAGAAATCTACGGTGTCCCAAGTAACATATTTTCTTACTCTCATTTAAGCGAACATGGTGCGTATGTTCCATGCAAACGGGACAAGCAAACTTCCCTTTTGTACTCTAACCAGAAAGATTTCCATACGATGGAAAATCATTAATCGTCCATAATAATGCCCCACACAAAAAAATGATTGCTTCGATTGTGCATCAAATATTTTCACACCTTGATCCCACAATAACTTCAACTCATCAATGAGCGGCTGTGAATAAACATCTATTGCATTTCCTGGCACTTTTAGCCCCGGAATCAACAATGTTAACATCATGAAATTTGACTTCATACACATCCATGGAGGCAAATTGTACGTAACCACAACCACTGGCCATATAGAATATGATGGAAATATTATATTTAAGGGGTTGAAACCATCACTTGCAAGTCCTAACCGGACATTTTGTCCATCCTCAGCAAAATTGGGAAAGCGATCATTAAATGATTTCCACTAAATTGAATCTGTTGGATGATGCATAAGTCCATCCTTTGAATGACTCTTCTCATGCCAAGCCATCCATTTGGTTGTTCTATTTGACATGAATAATCTCTGTAATCTTGGGATCAATGGAAAGTAACGCAATACCTTACTTGGTATTGGCTTTGAGCGTGAGTCACCAACTTTATCACATTTATATCTGGATACACCACAGTGCGGACAACTTTCAAATTCTTATAAGCATCTCGAAAAAGAATACAGTCATTCAGGCATGCATCAATCTTCTCGGATTGAAGTTCTAACTTTTGAAATTCCTTTTTTGCATCCCGCCAACTATTAGGGAATCCATCATTCGCCTCCAATAATTGTCTTATCAAATCAAGAATACCATTCATACAAATTGAGGTCAATCTGTGTCTGGCCTTGATTCGGAATAATTCTAGTAAGAACTTCAATCTAGACATCTTATTCCCCCGGACTATCGGTTCTTCTACGTGTTTCAAAAATGTGAAGAATTGACCACTATCCTCCATCAATTCAATAAGATCCTGATCACGATCAAGAACATCTTCCATGAATTCAGCTTCATTTGGTTATCCACTACTTTCAAACTGAAAACCTCCATCTACTGACGAGGATGTCTCCACAAATTCCTCTCCATGAACCGTCCAGTTGATATAAAAGTCCCACCAACCATTGATAATGACATGCTCTAACACGGTATCGCTTTCTTGTAAGTATCTATTCAAGCATTTCTTGCATGGACAAGGAATCATCTCATAGTTTGCTACTTTCCGAAATCTTTTTTAGTCAATGTGAAATGCTCACTCTAGCCATGTAAAAACTCCAGCTTTGTACGAAGGATAATCCGTCCTTCGCTTCGTTAACCACGACTTGTCCATGCTTAAGACCTTACAAAGAAGTAATAAAAGGTTAGAGACCGAGGTAGAAAGACTTTGATATTCATTGTGCATTACTTAAATAAAAGTGTGAAAAATCAAATGGAGGCTATTACTATATTTGCAACGACCAGAGCTAGACATGTGAAGGTATGGATAACATGAAGAATTAATCATTGTAGTTGACCGTAATTTGTGGTAAGTTTAGAGAATTCCTTTGTAATAGAACTGGCCTTAGCACTCATATATATGCATCTTGGTTTGTTTCAGATAGATGATGGACGGGACATCTAAATATTGTTTCAGTCCATATGATGGATCTGTTGCGACTTATGAATCTTGGCACCCTAAACCTATTTCCGATGATCAGCATATTGTGGATGTTGATCTTGTTGATGATGAAGAAATCATTGTTATTGCTAGTCTAGCGCCTAATGCCGCTAATGGATGGAACTCAACTAGTCTTGATCATGTCATTGTTTATGAAGAGAACCTGACTATCCCCGAACGCATCATTGGTGATCGAGAATTGGTTCAAGGTAGGCGCCAACTTGTCCGGTGACATCGGAGGAGCTCCAGAGCACTCATGTGATACCGAATATAGTTCATCAGAGAACTATCAATGAATGGCATCTCAGGAATGAACCTACTCAACTTAAAATCTTGCGAAAGTCCATACGTGCTACCCAGCTAGGAGAGTGATATCATGCAATTCTTGGAGCAAGTAGATGACTTGCACAACAAGGATGTTGATCATAGAGTTCTCATGTGTAAAGAGAAGGTAATACACAAGGTTAAAAAAGTAAATTACAAAGTTTTCAAGTTTTGTGGTGTAAAAATTGCAAAATAATATAACTACACCTTCTATTGGAACCAATAGCTTTCGTATTATATTGTACGATTGGGCTTCTTGAGCCTCTAACTAAGTTGAATTTTACTATGGGATATTGTTTTTTTTGTTTTGGTGGAAAAAAATATAACATGAGGTTGCTATTCAAGTTGTTTCTACTTCGCAGAAATTAAAGAGTGAAAAATGGCATTCCACCTCGTAAGAACATTAGACAATCCAAACAGAGGACGTGGATTCTATGGGACCTTCAAGTTTTAAAAACAGATTACACACTAGTTCTGTTTATTATTATTTGCTAAAAAAGTTATGATGATTTGCACTAAAATGTGCTTTAAAGATGGAAAACCAACTCAACGATATAGAAATCGAAAATAAGTTTGCACATACATACTCATGTTTTACGAGCAAATGCACACAAAACATACGTATGCCTCACTCCAAACAATACGAACCTCGAACGATGGAAGAAGATGAACCTCGATTGGAAATCCCCCGCGGGCGGTGGAGGAAGAAGATGCATCTCAGGCGGCGGTGAGTCCCCCATGGAATCCAGGCAATAGAAGATGAAGACCCTCGATCGACGAGGAACCTCGATCGACGTTGTTCTCTCCTCCTCTCCGTCTCTCTCACGATGGGTTTTTGCGGGGAAGGGGAAGGTATGGCGAGGGTTTGTGGGGAGCGAGAAAGGGGAAAGAGAGGCGGGCGTTTCTGGGGAAAGGCCCTGATGCTTTTTTGATAGATACTCATTTACGACGGTTATAGATAACTGACAACAATAGACATATAACGTTTATACATCGGCTAAATTAAAACCGTCGCAAATGTCAACTAATTAGCGATGAATTCTATAACCGTTGCATAAGTTGTGTCGAAATTATCCAAGATTTTAGTAGTGCATGGAATGATTCATGTGGAAGTTGTGTGAATATTGGAGATCTGACTCCTCATCATGTTAGTCCGTCCTAGAGGAAAGTATTTACGCAAGAACGTGGACTTCAGATCGTCCCATGTAGATATCTCCCTCCCCAAGTGACTCAACCAGTAAAGCGCCTTATCCGCTAAGGCAAAGGGGAAGGCCTTGAGACGTATAGCCTCTTGCGTAAGTCTTGGATAGCTACTCGTACCACATATCATCTTGAACTGTTGTAGAAAGGTAAATGGCTCCTCTGAAGTTTCTCATAATACTTGGGACGAAGTGAAATGAAGAACGGTCTAAACTTGTATGACCGTTGATTCGGTGGTAACTGAATCCAATGGTGTAGCATCCTAGCTCCCAGGTCATATTCATCTCTCAATGTCATGGGAACCACTGCAGGTAGTGGTGGGTTCCCGTCTCCTTCTCTCAACGCAATGATCTCAGCTCTAAGCTCATCTTGGACTCTACACTGATCTTTGATTTGTATGTTCATCTACTGAAGTGTGTCTAGAATCCCATCTGTAATATCCGAAGATGGATCATGTCAATCGTCTGTATGTCTCTCATCGTCATGCGGTCGCTCCTCAAGAGCTCTGTCCTCAACTAGCCCCCTTCCTCGGGCCATCATCCTTGAATCCTCTAGGAAGGAAAAAGTCCCATAAGAACTCTGTGAAAAACATGCAGGAGAAAAAGATGAGAAGCTGAGGCATGGGTCTGCCTCAACTGAAGGGCTAGGAGGCGAGGGAGTCTGGGTCTGACTCACCTCATGACTAAGTGGGACAAACTCGGGAAGAGGGTCGTCCTGAGTCTGTGAGGACATACGATAGGCGATGGAAGGTCAAAATCCCACGGAGCCTGAGCTTAAAATCCGTCTAGTCGTCACCCTCGATGTCAAAAGAAGTACAAGAGAGAGCGTGATATCAAGTCAAGAACACGAGTGTGAAGGTGTATAAGAAACGGAAAAATGCACACCTCGCATACAAACGCAATGCAAACCCCAGATTTACCTACTTCACATGGTGGAGAACATAAGAGTTCGGTCTTTTATCTTTTCAATTTTATTTCTGATGATCAATCAGTTGTATTAACAAACTTATAGAGGGTGTCGCCCTATGCCCCAGCGTGCACACTCATAGTCCCCCAAATAGTGGTACCATCTGCCCGGGCTACCGTGTTATATCAGGCCCAAAGGGAACTGTGAGGTATGAGTACACCAAAATGACTTTCTATGATTGGAGGAAAGTGTTTACAATTGCAACTGTGCATTGAAAAGTGATGCACATGTACTTAAAGCATAAGTCCATGATTTTTGGCTCTAATCCTTAAGGTTGTGTCCTCACCTACTCTGTCTGGAGTGTACCTGAATACAATGAGGGGTTTGCTCTCCTAATATAAATTAAATCCATGCATTTTTTTCGCCAAGTCTTTAAAAGAAAAAATATTTTCTTTTATCTTTGAGGGTTTTCACCTTTTGGATATTTTTAGAAATATCTAACGGGATGTCAGTTCTTTTTAATTTTCAAAATTGTGTCTCACAGAGGGAGAATCATAGAATGTGTAGAAAATGACGACGCGTGCAGGGATAGAAATCATACCTTGTGACAGCAGTCTACATGCAAGTGATCCATGCAGAAATGTAAAACCTAGGCTAATTCATGAAAAGTCAAGAAAAATCGAGTCCTAATCAGCAGTTCTAGTGTAAGAATAGATTATTTTTAAAAAATCTCTAAATTATGCCTAAGTATGGATTGTGGGTAAGGGTTTTGCTTTTAATCATCTAATCAAGCAGGCATGCAACCCTAGGATCCACGAAAATGTGTGAAACAAAGAAAAATAGAAAACAAATTGAAAAACATAGTGAGGTCCCCTACGTGCACTGGCACCTGGCGAAACAGACCTCGAAAAATGTCTAAAGTCTGTGTATAGTCAGGATGACCTTAGTGGAACATAGGCAAGTGCCCCGTCCTCTCTCACAAAGACAGAAAAATGGGCAAGTGCCCTCTCTCAGAAGAAAACAAAAAATAATGTCTGAAAAAATACAAAAAATATATGTGTAGATAACTCGATCTGCCTAGTGCAACGGATTCGTAGGAGATTGAGCCGCTCTCTGTACTCTCAGTTGAGTCGTCTTGCTAAGAAGCCGGCTAATCCTGTAGGCCCTTTAAAATGAGTTAGCTCAACAGATAAAGAAAAAAAATCAAACCACAAACTCAAAAAAAAATAAAGGGAAAAAACCAATTCAAAAATCGAGGAAAAGAACTCAACAAAAGCTGATAAAACTGAGAAAAGAAAAACCAAGAAAATAATAAATCAAAGGAAGAAAAATCACACAAAAATAGTAAGAAAATAAAAGGAAATAAAGAGAGAGAAAATCAAGAAAAAAGTCAAGAGAAAAAGAAACATTCGAAAATCGTGAAAAACTAATGAAAAATCGAGAAAACGCGAAAAGAAGAAAATTGAGAAAGAAAAAGAATATCACAAAAAAATTGACTCGAAAAATCTCAAGCACAACTATGTCTCCGTTGCAATAGCGTCATTTTGATAACCAAGATTTTGCTTGTGATTAAAATTTGACGGTGTAGAAACCGCTAAACAAAATTCATTTAATCAAACAAAATTCAATCCCGATAAAAAATGATCGGAATTGTTCACTATTTATCCTGGTAAGTGTGCTTGGGTCGAACACAAGGAGGCAGAAAATTGTGCTCATGATTTTCGAGAAGCGAAATATAAATTTTGCGATTTTTATCTTTCTTTTATTTTCTTCTTCGATGACAAAACTCTATTTGTTTTTTATTTTATTCTTTTTATTTGATTTTTATTTTTTCTTTAATTTTCAAGGTGAATATTTTTCAAATAAAAGAGATCTACTATACAGTATAAATGCTATAGAAAACATAGGTGGTACTATATAGTAGATGACACGACAAAACTCGAGAAACAGGCTCAAAAGACAATCAAAAACGAATCAAAACGTATAAAAGATTGATGATAAAAATCCAAAGTAAAATACGATGAAAAATCGTCGAAATTCGATACAAAATAAAATGCAAAAAAAATGCTACGATGTAATAATAGTGTCTAAGGTCCACAATGTGTCAAGAATAGTCCAAAATGTCCAAAGTCTAGTGTAGAAGGAATACAAGATAAAAGAATAAAGGGTGCTTGTAATTAAATCCTTGGTCAAGGACCTAAATGCAAGAAAAACTAGAATTTACTTGTGTTTAGGTCCCTGGTCAGGGTCTTAAATGCAAATAAAGAAAGTACTGGAGGTGGAACTGAATGTCTCAAACTTTGCAGGGGTTACTTTGTAAATTTTTCACCATTCTGCATTTAACGATAAGGATCAGAAAGCCTCGTGCGATCGTGGTCGTCCAAATACGCCACATGTCAGGAACCTGCGCGTCGAGTTCATCAGCGTGTTCTTCCCCAAATTTTGATGGCAGGCGCTCGATCTCATTCTCCAATGATCTACTGCAGTGGAGCTCCTCCAGCAGAGCCAAGAGGAGGTCCCCTACCTCCTACAAGCTTGCCCACAGCGTGGGCGAAAAGGAGAGGCAAGCGGAGGCTCTAGTGACTGCAGCAGTGAGAAGTACAACTGGGGTTTGAAACCCCAGCTTGTTTGGTTGTTGTTTGCTTAATCTCCGAAGAAGGTTAGAGCTCAAGATGTAAAGTAATTTTCACCAAAAACAAAGGTGACCCTGCAATTGAAAATTTATTGCTCGATTCTATAAAAATTGGCCAAGAATTAGGTGTTTCTGTAGGTTCAAAATAGGGTTCCAGAATGGAGGACTTAAGATGTGAAATTGGGCAAATTAAGATGAAATTGCAAACGGATTTTGAGTGAGAATAAAACATGATGCTCAGAGGATACTGATGATGTGATTTGATTGAGTAATCACGGTGCATGGATCGAGGAAATAACGAAAGGGATGAAGGAGTACCTAGGGGTTGAGAATATAAGATCCTCAGTCTTCGCTCGACGACAGGTACTTCGTTGAAGCTTCACATCGCGACGGTGATGCTGTAAGACCAAACGAGGGACTTGGAACCTCTTCCGGGCACCAATCTTCCACGCGAGATGGTCAAGAGGAGTCACCTCCTTGGTTGGCTGGAGTCGGGGGGAAAAGATAGGTGTCCGGCAAGTGTTTTCTAGAAAAAGGAGAGTTAGGTGTTAATGGCCAAAGCTAGGATCCATAAATAGGAAAGATGGCAGAAGTTTGGTAGGAATCCAAGGGTTGGCGTCAATTAGGGTTGTTAGGTCTCGAGGATGAACGGATTAGATCGGGTTTAGGTGGTAAAATACGGAGGGAAGAAAAGGGTAAAGATGTCTAGTTGCAACAGATCTGCAACAACCAGTTCTCGGGGAAGATGAACCAGGTGTTGACACGTTTCAACACCTGGGTGGCTAGAATATAATTATTTTGTAAATTAAATAATAGATATTAAATGGTGTTATTTAAATTAGATCTAAACATATAAAATGTAAATAATTAAATATATTAATCTATTATATAAATTATTTTTATAAATAATAAATATTTAATGGATTGTAAATAAAATATTAATAACCAATTATATAATATACTTGATAAATAGGATTTTGATTTTTAATTTAATATTTCGATAAATAAGATGTCATTTTTACATTTTATAAATTATTAAGATAATAAATAAAGTTTGTGTGAATTTTTCTGGATTATAATAAATTAATTTAGGTGGATAAATAAATACAAATATAAGTTATATAGCTTAAATTCATCTATAAATTAGGGTTTTTTATTTATGTAGAATATTAAATAATACCTAAAAATTATGAAATAATTTAAACATCATCTACAAGATCAAAAAATAATTAAAATTTATAAAATCAATAAAAATATAAATAATATTTTCTGAATAAAATAAATAGCCCAGAAACCTAATTGTCTTAAGGTCCAAAAATTGACTTTCTGCTAACTGACTCCGATTTTAATGAAATCACCTAGAGAATATTATTTATGAACTTTAAAGGTGAATAGAGTGAAATTGGAGTTCGTATGAAGAAGTTATGATGTTCGGAAGTTGAGAAATCAACAATTTAAAAGATGGATTTCTTGGCATATATTCAAGATAATATTTACTTATTTTTATATTTTTCTATACATTTTTAGAAATAAATAGGAGAAGAGTTTTATGAAAAATATATACAAATGAATTAACTAAAAATCATTGAAGTTTTGATAAATATTGGATAAATAATGTGTGGAGTATATAATTAATTCTTTTTATGATTTTCTTCCTTGTCTCCCCCTACTTATTTGTTTGTCGACTAATTATTGCTGACTTGATCTCAGAGGTTATCATATATAAATATATCTTTCAGCTATATTTATTTTTTATCAGTCATATGTACATATATACATATTTACAATCTGCCACTTTTTATTTTCTTTCTTTTCATTCTTTTATTTATTTACAATATTTTATATAAAAATGCATTTTTATTCATGAATGACATTTTGTTAAGAAATGGAAATTGATAGATATTTACATGCATTTGTTAAGGATTTTAAGACAATATGCAGAAAGAATGTTAATGAATCATGGATTCATCAATGGTCGGCTGGCATTGGGCTGACCCTGGGGCTGTCCATGAGAACGGGTCAATTACTGGTCATTGCTCCAGACGCCATTCACCTCTTGCATGAGCAAGGAAGGTGGAGAACAAGGCTCGAGATACTGATGCTGGAATTCATGTGGCTGGTAGACAACCATCTCAATCTACGGCTGTGGCGGCGGCTTCTCTGGGGCCTACACGTAGTAAACATGCTGGACAAGAGGTTGACTGGGACTCGGCTGAGGCAGCTATGTATGTGCCTACTCCTTCTTTTCAGCTAGAGGCTCAATGGTGACGATCACTACATTGCAGGCATTGATGGTGTTCACCAGCAGCTCCAGCTGCTTGGTGATATTCCCGAGCTTGTCCAAACCCTTTATCTGTTGCTCGATCCCGATGAGCTTCTCTAGGTCCTACGACCTCTTCTCGATGATATCAACCTTCGACAGGTGATTTCCAATGATGGTCAAGTCGAAGTTATCACACATGTCCACTTCATGTGTATCTGCCATGTTCACATTCTTGCGGAGGACATGTGATGGCGGTTGAATCTAGAAAGAACGAGATGAGGATAACACAGCCTCTCATTCGACCATCTCCTCAAAAATCTGCCAAACTACGTCCTCATCCTTGTTGAAGTGGGATCCTCCACAAGCAGCATCAACCAGACGTTGACTAGCTTCTGTCAATCCTCCAAAGAAATGTTGGACCAAGCTGGTCCTTGGGATGTCAAAGTGGGGACACTTCTCGATCAAATTGTTGAACCTCTCCCGGATCTCATAAAAGGACTCTTGGGGTCCCTGAGAGATGCTAGCGATATTCGATCGCATGAGATTAAGATGGCCAAGAGGATAGTAATTGTGAAGGAAAGCTAACTTCAGGTCCTCCCAGGTCGCCACCACCTTCCCAGATAATTGATCTAGTACAATACTTTTCCCTAAAGGCTGAATGGAAAGGCGGTCATCTTGACTATGCCCAACAGGATGTTGGGGTAGTGTCTTGTACTGTTGATGCGGTCGAACTATTGTAGATGGATGTACGGCTCCTCGTTTGAATTCCATGGAAGATGGGGAGGAGCAAAAGGAGTTGCGGTTTCAGCTCGAAGTGTTCGTGGAGCGGTGGAATCTGGATCCACTCATTGATGTGGTTGGCCCCAAGGATGTATGACTGCTTGAGGGTTGGCTTGGGTCAATCTCTCCTTCCTTCTCCCTCACCTCCATGAGGTCCATCTACTAAGTGATTGTCATCATCATCACCTCCTCCTCGAGGTGTTTCCCTCTCTTATGTTCTCCTACTTAGATCATTTAGCATATATTGAAAGGCGACTTGAGATAGAGCTTGGTCAGTAAGATGTTGTTGAATGGTCTAAATGGTGGCCAAGAGCTAACTGTTCACTTCATTCTGACTCGGTCCAGTGCCCTACTATGTATATGGCTCTGTCTTCTGCTATTGTGGTTTCTTTCCTCTTCCTGTAGGAGCCATTTCTGATGTTGATTGTGAAGGCACGGGCTCAAGATCAGGGTCAAGATCTAGAAATGCGGAAGGGGAGCTCAACCTACTCGGAGGTGAGGGAGCTCAGGAACCTCTCAACAGAACACGGCTACGGAGGTGGATCGACTTCAAATCCGCCCCAGATGAACTCGTTGAAGCCATGGCTTGATTCCTGTTGTCATCAGGGACCTGGAGCGATGTTGGGATTAAGGTTTTTTTGGGGGTGGAAGAGGATCAAAATGAGGAAGAAGGTGGAAATGATACTATATACTGAGTGACTTTTGATTGAGGTGACAGCTCAATCCATTGATCCTCGGATCGAGGTAGGGTTTCAAAGTGAAAGAGCAAATCAAGGAGTAAAAGACAAGAAGAAATCGAGCAATTTTAGCGCAAGAGGTGATGGGGGAAAATCAATGAAGATAGGGTCGAAGACCTGTCAGCTACAGACCTAGGGAGGGGTGAGCAGTCGCCCGAGGTCAACGTGGACTCACTCCTCATTGGTCCATGTCAACCCTGGAAGAAGACAACAAATAAATAAATCTTGATTAATTCAAATTAAAATAATAAATGATTTTATTTGTTTTTTATCAAAATATAAAAATTGTTTATTATTTTATGTAGTATTTTATAATGATTTTTATTTATTTTTACAAGTTAATTTATTGTGAGTAACTTTCTACAAGTGTAAATATAGGTATATTTACCTATGAAGTGTGTATTTCATTTTTTATTTTATTTTTAAAATTTTATTATTTTGTATACATAATTTACATATTTATAACTTCTTTAAATATACATAAATATATTTTTATTTTCTGATATAATATGTACACTTAATTAATTATAGGTACTTATTATATAAATATATATGTATACAATTCATCTATGTATTTATGTATACTAATTTATTTTAATGTATTTTTAATGGATTTATTTTATTCTAATTATGTACATATGTTACAAAGAATATTTATAAAATAGGTTAAATATAAAATATTATAGAATATAAAGAATAAATAAAATGAATATTTTATTCAGGTATATTGTATAATAGGGGTCCAAAACCTAAATTTTGCATCCTAACTCCAAATTGAATGAAACCGCCTTCATTATATAGATAATAAAAAAGATATATATAATAAAGGTGACTTTTATGAATTTGAGTCCATATGGAGTAGATACGGGTCTGTGAAGTTGAGATTTTGGACTTTTATTATGGGTGTAGAAAACACAATATGCATTATTCTTATGTGAAATAAATTTTGTATTTTCTATATATCTATATCTACAACTTTCATGTAAAAAGTTTATTGATTTGATGTATAATTATAAAAAATAAAATAGGCACCAAGTTACGCTTTTTATGAATTTAAAAAAAACCAGGTTTTTTTTATGAATTAAGAATTAGGGTTTGTGAGTTTCAAAAAAAATTAGGGTTTGTTGTATTTATTGGCACTTATCTCCCCCTACTTATTCCTTGTCGACTCAGCCATCATGATGCCTAGGTCTCAGGGTTTAGGGTCATTCAATACCTTTGGTATTTTATTTCTTTTCTTTTATTTTCTTTGTTCTTTTATATTGGCTTTAAATACAGTATTCTATATAATATTGACACGATAGTTAATAAATGTTATTTTATGCAAAATAATGTTGTTTACATGCATTTAGCTAGTGTTTAAAGGCCAAAATGAAATAATAAAGTTGATGAAATGGAGATTCATCATAGATGCACTCCTAATTCAAATCAATGGCCATGATTTTGTTGCATAAATTTGCAACAACAACTAATTAATATAAAATAAATGAAATATATTGAAGATTCATCAATATAATTAGAATTAAATCAATCGACATGTGGAATGAATGGAAAGAGAGCAAGTCCCCTTCGTAACATAGAGTGGAAGGCCACATTGAAGTAGGACTCAATGGTGGTCGTCCACCCTCTATAATGGGAAGGTGGCTCTCTCTTTCCGATTTTGTGAGATCTCATATCTCGACAAATATTCCATATGTGTAACAAATTTTATTGCATAATTATTCATAAAAATAATTCTAAATTATTTTGTGATAATTTCAATCATGCCATAGACAATTATGAATCGCATTCAACCACCCAATATAATATGTAAATTGAATTTACAATTAAGTGTACAACGTCAATCCAATTCACATCAACATTTAATTTGTAAATATTGTTTACAATTAAGTCTCTCCAATATATTGTAAATCATATTTATAATATTCATGATTATTATGGATAATGATATCCACAATAATCATATTTTTGATAATTAAATCATATTTAATTATCTTAGATGCTATTCTCATGTGTTCAAATAATATGAATTATATTCATATTATTCATGATAAGTAAATCATAGTTAATCATCAATTTCCCAATGCTTGGATATATTATCAACAATAGAATTATTCTTGAACGTTTTCAAGAATAAAGTATTTTCCCCGCAGATACTTGGAGACAAGGACAGGGAAATTGTACATTCCATGTATAGTGACTTGGATATTGAGATCATATCTCATATCGAAATCTAGGGGATCTCTCATAGATGTTTGACTGAATTAAAATGTAATTCTAATCTTCTCATCGCATCCGAATCATATTCAAATCAATGTCCAATATTTGGACTAAGATCAGAATAATAATCTACTGAGAGGAGTGATGAATCGTTAAATGCATGAATTAATTTGTATCCGTTGTAACACAGGCACTTAGCGGATCATGCAGAACCGAGAAAAATCTCAATGATGAGGTTCTTGGCTTGAATTTATAAACCTAGGAAGTCCAGGGTTGAACACAGGGACCGGAGCCATAATACGATTAATCAAGTTTTAATATCTATGTTAAGTGATTGATAATCCTATCTAGGTCGAAGGGGAACAAAACAATACAGGCAAGCAATGCAAGATAAAATGTACATCACAAATGCATGCATGAATGAGACAAAATGTTATTTAAAAAGGAATTAATGCATGTTAAAAACAATGATATAATGAACAGAATGATAAAACATGAACATATGCAAAGCAACATACATTTATGCCCTAAAATGATTTATCAGACTTAAACAAGTGTACGATTGATCAGGATCCAATTGAGCGAATAATTTGAAGCCAAGTTTCATTTTAATATGAGCTTCAATATCTCATTCATTGCTAACTAAACAATAAACAATCAGCGTTAAATCAGAGAATAAATTTAGCCATATAAAAGAGAATTAAATAATAAACAAAATGGCACTAAAATCATCTCAATTGGATATACGATGCTCAAGTTATTAATCATTGAAAACATGGGCATAAATGCGATAAAACATACAGAAATCCGTACATATAGGTCCCTACAGGGACTATTTTGTACATATTAAAAATCGGTGCTGAAATTTACTGAACCCCATATGCGAGGGTATTTTTGCAATTAATGAAACTGACGAGGGTGACGTCGTAAAATCCCAAGCTCACAAGCATTAGTACGCACAGCCCAAGTTTGAGTGAGAGGCTCGTGGCTTGGGCCACGTGGTTGCGTTTGATGCTTCGGCTGGAGGATCGGGAAGCTCGGGGATACAGGTTTGGGAGTCGTCGACGTGGCCTTCTAACATCCATTAGATCATGCGCCCAAATGGGGCCAATCCGACAGCATCTGTAAAGCGGATGATCATCTCCTCTGCCTTGAGTGGTTGCGAAGAGGCGGGGCTCCGACGAGAGCCCCATTGCTCTGATATGCCCCTGGAGATGCTCTGAAGTTCGACGAGAGTCCTCAAAAGGTCCGTGAAGATGGGTCGAAGTCGAAGAATATGTGCGAGTATCTTGATGTCATTAATGATGGAAGGACCACAAAGGCGGAGTTCTAGATCGGACCCCTCCTCCATTTTTAGGCCATTAAAAATTTCATCTCCTGCAGATGCCAGAAGTCCAAACCAAAGCACAACCAAGATTGCATGCGTGTGAGAATCAGGCAGAGTGACTGAAATGGAGGGCTAAATAGGCAAGGAAGGTGTGGCCCTAATGGATCTTCCTCCATGTATGAAGGAGGAGGTGAGTGGGATTGGTAGGTGCGAAGGAACTAAGACGACGGAGGACATGACCTCCTGTGTGGATCAAGGATCCACGGTGAAGGCTGGGACCATCTAAGATGATGAAGTAGATCTCCCAACATGGCTATAAAATTGAAGAATTGAAGAAGAAAAACTAATTATCTAACATGTACATGAAGAACTCACGTTGGCTGGAGGAATGGCTTTGGCTGAGGGTTCAATCAACCCTCTGATCTTCGCTTGACACGTTCAATTGTGAGTGAAGCTCTAACAGCAACCAAGTAGGTGCTCTAGCATGGCATCTCTCCATGGATCACAACAAGGTTACCATCGTCATGGCGTCTCTCGATCCTTCCTCTCCCTGTCACAGAGAGGAGGAGAGGGCTAGGAGAATAACCTATTCAAGGGTGGACCCCTGTCTCTCACGATGGTGATGGATTTTTTAAGGCGAAGCTTGGGAAGTTCCATGTGGTTTGTTAGAGTAGTTTCAACTGCCCGTAGGTAGTTTATGTGAGGAGGTTAATGGATACAGATGTTAGCGCGAGAGTAAGGGAAGTTAGATTTAGAAGTTGGAGATGATACTAATGGAGAGGGTTGTAGTGAAGGATTAGCAGAAAGGTGGGAAGTTGTGGTGGTTACCGATGTTCGCATCTTTTGGGCAAAGTGACCGGGGGTTGAAGACGAGCTCACAACTATCTGATGATGATCGCATGGTGGAGTGAAGGGGTTGAATGAAAGGCCTTGATTAAATGGTCGAGAAATCCAGTGGCCATGATAGAGGCGCTAAGAAATGGCTAATGGTCGTTTAATCAGGATGATCAGATGGTCAGGAAGAGAGCGGGTGGCTTGAAATGAACGAACCACATGGTGCAATTTGGAGGCGCCATGTGGCCCAATCAGAATAAAGGAAAATAAAGAAATCAGAGTTAAATCAAAAGGAATTAGGTAAAGGGAGAACTAGAAAAAAGTGACAAACATGAAAGTTGTAGATCCCGATGAGATCTACAAATTTCATATAGAAGTTAAAGAGATCAGATGTCATTTTTACATAGATAAAATAAAATTACGCATGAAAAATATTTTTTTTATTTCTTTTTTTTGGGGTTTTTATTTTATTTTATGTTAATTTATTTATATAATATTATACTAACTTTTATATGATTTTTAGTATAAAAATAAATACATAGAATGATAACACAATAATAGGGTTACATAATATAGTGTAATTAGTGTTAATTATATACAACACACAAATTATTAATTAATGTTAATTGTCAATGAATATTGATGATTTACTTAAGCAAGAGAGATAATCATGGCAATTAATGATGATAAATATGAGATTTATCACCCCCCCCCTTGTACTTAAGTTAAGCTCATCCTCGAGCTAATAAATAAAGAATTAGTTAGAGAGTTAGATTAATTAGTGAGATCCCTGACATGTGCAAGTGAGTATACAAGGCTCGATTAGATCTAGAACACTAAATTTTAGGAATCTTAATACTCTAAGTTGATCCAAGTATTAATCAAAAGGAGTTCAACTCCTCTAATTATCAGACTCTCAAGATACATATATATAAGAAGTATGACTTAGTGTTGACTGCATCTACAAGAGTAGAGTCAAAATTTCACCAAAAGTTCCTATCTCAGAAGCTATCCTAAGGACCCAATCCTCGACACTAGGTAATAAATCTAGTCTTGCTCCAATCCACCGTCTCTCTAGTTTGTCAGACTTTAAACATATAGATGAAAGGCTAGATTATGGAGGATATAGGATTGTGTACTTATTTTCTCTTCCTCTCATTGGAATAGGATTCTCTCAAGTGCCAATACTTAACACAATTTTCATTTTTATTTTGCCAATCAGTGCGTCCGTCAAAAGAGATTGAGTCATATGTACTTATTTTCGTGGGAGTACATTGGGGTGCGTCTTTTTAAAGTATCTAATATACTTGTACCCGGACTAGTAGCGCTAACGATGCAGGTCCTTTTTGAGGTATTAGCCCGACTCATAAAAGCCTAATGATTTGGTCCAAGTGGACACTTAAATGTTGGGAGCACTCGCCATGAATGTAAGCTCATATGATATAGCTTTGTAATGTAATGAGCTTTTATAATCATGTTTAATCATTTTTTATGAGGGAACTTGCCTTCTTTTTGGCTAGCTCCACTGCTTTTACCAAGGATTGACGCACACTAATTAACTTATTAATTTTATTTCACACCATGGCATTTTAGGTCAAAATCAAGAGAAAGCATGAGAACATGTCCCATATTGGCTAAGTTGCTGACACTCAGGTTTCATGAAGCCATCATTAATTTTATCCCATCCTCAAGCAT
This sequence comes from Ottelia alismoides, assembly GCA_037367405.1. Taxonomy (NCBI): domain Eukaryota; kingdom Viridiplantae; phylum Streptophyta; class Magnoliopsida; order Alismatales; family Hydrocharitaceae; genus Ottelia; species Ottelia alismoides. The sequence continues at coordinate 80,519 of JAZKJV010005648.1, forward strand.
CATATAGATCAAATCCAAACTCAAGCTTTAAATCCTAGTCCCTCAAGTGATACATCAACTCATCTTAATCATGAATGCAGTCGTGCAAGTGAGTGATAGTCGAATTCTTTTAAGGGAGATTAAGCATGCAATATAGCACACGCATCTTCTAACTAGGGAAGTTTGAATTTTTAAGTCCAGGACCCTAATGACTAAGACATGATAACTTTAAATCTCTGGACTTCTTAAACCAAGTGTTGAAGAACATATCAATCCTTGAGTGCATAGTGGAAGTGTCAGAGAAAAACGCCAACTAATAAATTAATCTTTTTTATTTTATTTTCTATTTTTTTATAATTAAGTTAGAGAGTTAAGTAATTAATTATACTCATTTACACCCTCAGCTTTGAAAAATATTTTTGAAAACTTTTTACAAACATTGTCACATAAGTATAGAAATTTTCCAAACATTTTACACAGATTTTCGAAACAAGTAAAACCCTATTTTTCAAACCTCGGTAAAATATTTTTCAAAACAATGTCACATAAATATAGGTTTTCAAAATATTTTACAAATAATTTTCCAAAACATGTCAACCTGTATTTTCACAAATCATGTAAAACATTTTGAAAACCATGTGAAATATGTATAAAATTTTCAAAATCATTTTCGATAACATTTTTTACAAAAATCAGTTCTAAAAATGTAATACGATACCCGTAGTCCCAATAGTTTAAAATTTTAAAAATATGAGCTATGGTTAAAGTATATATGTAATATATATACAGTAGACCCCCTTATACTTAGCTTGTGCTATGTCCTCATAACACAAAGTGATATGAAGTCATAGCTCATGTTAAATATAAAAGAGATGAACAAGAACTGAATCCAGAATCACATGTGCATAATGAGTAAAAAGAATCAATTAGAGGAAGACAGGGACTCGGGTCCCCCTATACTTAAGCTAAGAAATAACTTTAAGTATAAAGATATGAAATAAAACTTAGGTGACCCGAGGTGAACAATAAGAACAACTATGTACCCCCATATACTTAGGCTTTAAATAGGCTTAAGTAAAAAGAGTAGAAAACTAAGGGAGGGAGGGATCAGGTTTAGCTGAATCTTAAGGGATGAAATGGAGTCTAGGATTTTGGGAGGTTTAAGCGAAATCAAACAAGATCATACAAACCCAATAATTTCACCAACACACAATGAAGACCATAAATATGGTCTAATTATCCTATCTCTTGTATTGGTGATAATACAAAATTCAAGTTCATTACGAGCAAGTTTATGTAGGATTTGGGCATTATCATATGGATGTGTCCTCTTCTCTCATTGTGTAAAATAATACTACAAATAATGAGGGGTTTGCTCTCCCAAAATAAGGTCAATTTTGGATCCATTTAATTAGATCAACTTGCATTAACAGTGTCATTTTTAGAAATTAGGCATCACTTGTATTAAATCTCTAAACACAAAAATCATCGCATGCCGTCCAATCCCATTTTCATATTACCCTAAGTGATAAATCGTGAAACGGAAAAACCATACAGGCGTAAAATTATGATGCCATGCTCAAGAGAAGTACTTACAGTGACGTCATCTCTCTCCATGCACAATCAGAACTAAATATAAAATTTTATCTAAATGCATGCAAGTTGATGAAAAACCGCACCTAATAATGTGTTATATTAACAGGATAAGAATCGATTTAATTTGAGCTAGGTTGAACTTAGATTAAGTGTGTCTCATGAATCTTAGAGAGGAGTGAATCTCTTAAGATGAGGTTAGTGTGTCCTAACTTACGATTCAAGCACTATGAGTAATACATCAAGAGCACCTATATGAGTTGTGTGCCTAAATCCTAAGTCGAGCACTCAAGTTGAGTCCCACCCAACATGGGTGAAACAAACTCAACACACAAAAATAAATTCCAAGTCCAAAATTATTACATCAAATATATCAACAAAATAATCTTCGAAAAACATAATGGCATCTTCTGTGACTCTTCTCAGCATGAACTCCACTCCGAGCTTCGCGCCTCCATTCTCTACGAGTGTCCTCGATGAACGGGCCCTATCACAGAAGAGAATATATAAGATATCAAATATTATCAAACGAGTATATAATGCATAAACCATAATATCACATAATGACATAAATAAAATATTAATCAACTTAGCCAAAATATAAAAAACCTAAATAATTATATTAATGAAGTTGTGTCCCTAGCAACAGTGCCATCTGATGAATCGCTAAATGCATGAATTAATTTGTATCCATCGTAGCACAGGAACTTAGTGGATCATGCAGAACCGAGAAGAATCTCAGTGACAAGCCGATGGCATCGGTACAACGGATGATCATCTCCTCTGTCTTGAGTGTTTGCGAAGAGGCGAGGTTCCAGCGAGATCCCCATTGCTTTGTTGTGCCCCTGGAGATGCTTTGAACGTCGGCGAGAGTCCTCAGAAGGTCCGCGAAGATGGGTCGAAGTCAAAGAATACACACAAGTATCTAGATGTTGTTGACGATGGATGGACCACGAAGTCGAAGTTCCAGATCGGACCCCTCCTCCATTTTCGGCCATTGAAGATTTCGTCTCCTGCAGATGTTAGAAGTCCAAACCAAAGCATAGCCAAGCATGCATGTGTGTGAGAGTGAGGTAGAGTGAGTAAAATGGAGGGCTAAATAGGGAGTAAGGTGCAGCCCTAATGGGTCTTCCTCCATGTATGAAGGAGGAGGCGAGTGGAGTTGGTAGGTGCGAAGGAACAAAGACGACGGAGGACATGACCTCCTGCATGGATCAAGGATCCACGGTGAAGGTCGGGACCATGTAAGATGATGAAGTAGATCTCCCAACATGGCTGGAAAATTGAAGAATTGAAGAAGAAAAACTAATTATCTAACATGTACATGAAGAACTCTCGTTGGCGAGAGGAATGGCCTGGGTTGAGGGTTCAATCAACCCTCTGGTCTTTGCTTCACACGCTCAGCTAAGTGTGAAGCTCTAACAACAGCCAAGTCAGTGCTATAACATGTCATCTCGCCATGGATCACACCAAGGTTACCATCTTCATGGCCTCTCTTCCTCTCCCTGTCACAGAGAGGAGGAGAGGGATGGGTGAATAACCTATTCAAGGGTGGACCCCTGCCTCTCACAGCAGCGATGGGTTTTTGAAGGCAAAGCTTGGGCAGTTCCACGTGGTTTGTCAGAGTAGTTTCAATTGTCCGTAGGTAGTTTAAGTGAGGAGATTACTGGATACAAAAGTTAGCGTGAGAGTAAGGGAAGTTAGGTTTAGAAGTTGGAGATGATATCAATGGAGAGGGTTGCACTGAAGGATTAGTAGAAAGGTGGGAAGTTGGGGAGGTTACCGATGTATGCATCTTTTAGGTGAAGTGACTGGAGGTTGGAGACGAGCTCAGAGCCATCTGATGGTGATCGCATGGTGGAGCGAAGGGGTTGAATGAAAGGCTTTGATTAAATGGTCGAGAAATCCAGTGTTGCGATAGAGGCGCTAAGAAATGGCTAGTGGTTGTCTGATCAAGATGATCATACGGTCAGGAAGAGAGCGGGTGGATTGAAATGAACGGTCCACATGGCGCAATCTGGAGGCACCACGTGGCCTAATCAGAATTAAGGAAAATAAATAAATAAAAGTTAAATCAAAAATAATTAGTTAGAGGGAGAATTAGAAAAAGTGTGAACATGAAAGTTGTAGATCTCGATGAGATCTACAATTTTCATATAGAAGTCAAAGAGAACTAAGGTCATCTGCACATAGATAAAATAAAATTACACATAAAAACATTTTTCTTTTATTTCTTTTATTTATTTTTTGGGTTTTTATTTTATATTATGTTAATTTATTTATATACAATATTATACTAACTTTTATTTGAATTTTAACAATAAATAAATACATAGAATGATAACACAATAATAGGATTACATAATATAGTGTAATTAGTGTTAATTATATACAACGTACAAATTATTAATTAATGTTATTATCAATGAATTTTGTTGATTTACTTAAGAAAGAGAGATAATCATGGTAATTAATGATAATAAATATGGGATTTATCAAGGAAACACTAAAATCCAAACATGTTTCATCTCTCCCTCAGAATTGAAGCGTCATGGTTATACAATCATTTACGATCACATCACCCTCCAGTATTCCTTATACCCGTACATATTACATACTGGAAAGCATATACCATACTTAAATCATATTTACAAATTCTTGTCATGGTTCCAAAGTAAGATGACCATGCATGGAATTCGATCGATCATGATCCCTTTGAAAGATGTTATTACGCATATGCCCTCGTATGCATACCAGCTCGTTGGTGTTTAGAGCTTGATTAGGTCATCAACCTAATTGTCCGCCTACTGTACATACTTAAACATATAGCAATACATCTATCTCTAGTCAGAGGATGTATGCCTATATCATGATAGCATACGACATAGGTCTTGGTTATTTCGATCTCGTTAATTCAACTCTATGACCTAACTTATCGTACACCTCTAAAGCTCTATTTGTATGCAGAGGACATGCATCAAGAAATCTGTCAGATATCAGCCTTTAGAGAGGGATTACCATCTCCTTCTCAGGCTAGAGATCCTTTCTTAACAATCATTTAATGGTGCTTAATGAGTCCTCAATCTAACTCTTTAGATATCATCCAAGCACCAAACTCTACGATTCAACCATTGAATCAACAGTTGTATGATTATTAAGATGGCCATGGTACATAATCCTAATTGTATAAATGACCTCATAAGTGCATTCAATCATTTAATCTCAGACAAGGAGTGATAAATAAATAACTTTTATTGATATGGAAGATTACAATAATATTTATTGTAGAAAAGGTTCACCAAGGGCTCACATGTCTAACAATCTCCCACTAGCCCTCGAAACCTTTCAGGTAAAATCATTAAACACATGCTCATAGCACGATGGTCGAAAACCTTTTGGCGTAAAGGTTTGGTAGGGGGATTAGCAACATTATCAGCAAAGTCCAACTTGGTGATGATGATGTCACCATGTTTTTGAATCTCCTGAATGATATGGTATTTCCTTTCCGCGTACTTTCTCTTTTGATGCCATCTAGGTTCCTTCACCTAAGTTATGACTCTCGTGTTATCGCAGAGCAGCGGGATGGGAGTTTCAGAGGAAACTACGCCAAGTTCCAGGATGAACTTGCGCAACCACACCGCCTCCTTTGTAGAATCTGATGCGGTAATATATTTGGCTTCTGTTGTTGAATCAGATGTAGTGTCATGTTTCTTGCTTCTATAGCTCGCAGCACCATTGTTCAACAAGAACACAAACCTTGAAGTTGGCTTGTGGTCATCTATATCATATTGGAAGTCTGAATCTATGTATCCTAAGACTTGGAGATCACCATCTCCATAGATTAAGATGAAGGTTATGCGAAAACCTTAAGCACGTCACGGAAGCGTGAATATCGCATCATATGCGATTGGGAGCGACTAGTTGCACTAGTTGCTCAAGGCATTGGAATATAAAAAAATTAAAATGATGAAACCACATGATTTAAGAACACTTCTCGAATCATTTCATCTAAAACCACATAGAAGATATAGGAATACCGCTTGAAGCGTGGTTGCGATCGAAGCCTCTAAAGGAAGAGACCACGTGTCTTAAGTCCAACCCGACGGAGGAGACACTTGTGAGCGCGTTGATGAGATGCGTCCTTCTCACAATCCAAGATGTAGATCCTACTGACAGAACTCCTGATTTCATCACATAAAATCCGAGGTCTTCTTCGCGTACTAGAAGCATCAAGGAAGACAAAGATCCATGAGCGATCGAGACGGTGGCACAATGGCGTAGCGACGCGGTGACTTTTTTCAACACAATGTGGACGACCATGAGTGACAGAGAGAGAAAGCGAGAGAGGGTGTGTAGAGAAAGGGTTCCTCAAGGGATCGTGTGTAAGCACAAAAGGCTAGGGCTACCCCTCCTTTTATACTAATTGGATGTCCATGGATCTCAATCCATGTGCACACAAATCCAACGGTTGTCATTGATTTGTGTTTTCAATCAATGGTCATGATTTGTTGTATGTTAATTACCAACAACAAATTTGTTAACTTTAAATTAAATTAAATATATTTAAATCAATCAATATATTTCAATTAAAATCACACCAACAAGGATGGAATTAATTGGAGATGATGAACCCACATTCCTTACATGGAGTGGACGGCCATGACCTCAATATGGTCATCCCCTCCTCATGTAAGGAAAGATGGCTCTACAATACCAATTTGTTGAGATATTATTCTCCAACAAAATTCCACATATGCAATAATCATTATTACATATTTATTCACCAAAATTATTTTTAATTATTTTGTGACAATTTCAATCATGTCATTGGAAGAATGTGAATCATTTCACACATCCAAAATAAAAATAAAATGTAATTGCATTTACAATTAATTATTCAGTGTGAATCTAATTTACATCAACTATTAATTCGTAAATACAAATTATAATTATCTCTCTCTAATATATTATAAATCGCATTTATAATATCCATGAATAATATGGATAGTGCTATCCACGTTATTCATATCCTTAGTAATTAAATCACATTTAATCATCTTGGATGTTCATTCTCATGTTCTCAAATAATATGAATCAAATTAATATTATTCATAATAATTAAATCACATTTAATTATTCATTTTGCTCAATGCCCAGATACATTATCAACAATGGAATTATTCTCGAACTCTTTCAAGAATAATATGCTTTCTCCATGGATACTTGGAGATAAGGACAGGACGATTGTATGTTCCACGTATAGTGACTTGGATATTGAGTTCATATCTCAAATCCAGATCTTGAGGACCTCTCAAAGATGTTAGATTATATCAAAACCGTAAATCATATTTTCTCATTGCATCTGAATCATATTCAGATCAATGTCCAACATTTGGACTAAGATCATATTACTTCTCTATTGAGAGGAGTCACTAAAATACAAACTTGTTTCATCACTCCCTCAGAATGGAAGCATCATGGTTATACAATCATTTATGATCACATCACCCTCGAGCATTCGCAATACCCGTACATCCTACATATTGGAAGACCTAGAATAAACTTGAAGTTTTAGATCTTATTTAGACTATCTTCTTCAGGGTTTTATCGTTAAGTTCCTCATTCAATCATTAGGAGTTGGTATCAATCATTTAATCTCCAAAAGCATATATCATACCTAGGTATTGATCATATACTTTTCAAAAGCATATATCAAACCTACAAATTCAATCAAACTTCCAAAGCAAGATGATCGTAGACATAATATGATCCCAATATCTTATGAGTGAGCTCATATCTTCTGGTTCAATAATAAACATGTATGATTCCTTTGAGAGATCGTATTACTCATATGCCCTTGCATGCAAACTGGCTCGTCGGTGTATAGATCTTGACTAGGTCATCTACCCATCGGTCTGCCAAATGTACATACTCAGACATATAGTAATACATATGTCTCCGGTCAGAGGATGTGTGTCTATATCATGATAGTATACGACATAGGTCTTGGTTATCTCGATCTCGTTAAGTCAACTCTTGACCTAACTTACCTAATACCTCTGAATCTTTATTCCTATGCAGAGGACCCGCATCAAGAGGTTGGTTAGATATCAGCCTTCAAAGAGGTATTCTCGTCTTCTTCTCAGGCTGGAGATCATCTTTTAAGAATCATTTTACGGTGCTTGACGAGTCCTCATTCTAACTCTTTAGATATCATCCAAGCACCAGCCTTTATGATTCAACATTTGAATCAACAGTTGTATGATCATTAAGATGGCCATGATATATAATCCTAATTGTAATAAGGGATCTATAATGAAAATTAGTTATTCTTCATTTCTGATCAGGGAATGATTTTCAATAACATTTATTTCATAATGGCCCATCGTGAGCTCGCATGTTCAGCACAAGATGTAATCTTATGTCCGTCTTATATACTTAAAGATGTTCAACACTGCATTCCAATGTTTCTCACCATAGAAGGATTGGTAACAGCTTACCACTCCCACTCCGTGGCAGATATCTAGCTTTGTGCACATCAAGGAGTACATTAGGCTTCCCTCAACTGATGTGTAAGGGCATCCAGAAATGGCTTTCTTATCCTCAACACTTTGAGGAGCCATCCAATTATATAGGTGTATACCATATCTTAAGGGAAGGAAACCTTTCTTGGAATTCTTCATATGGAAATGTTCCAAGATCTTCTTAATGTACCCATGTTGTGGCAATCCCAAAATCCTCGTTTCTCTATTTCTGAACAGCTTCGAACCCACGATATAAGAAGCTTCTCTAAGATCTTTCATCTCAAAGGTATGGGATAACCAGATCTTACTAGTCATCATCCATGTCTCATTTCTAATGATAAGGATGTAATCTATGTAAAGCACGATGAACACAATGGTGCTCCTACTAAACTTCTTGTACACACATGTTCATCGGGATTTTGAACAAAATCATAACTCTTTATGGTTTCATCAAATCTGATGTTCCAGCTACGAGAAGATTGTTTAAGCACATAGATGGATTCCTTCATCTTCCATACTTTGCCTTCCTCAGTTATGAAGCCATAGGACACTCCATACAGATATCCTCCTCGAGGTATCAATTGAGGAATGTCGTCTTGATGTCCGTCTTCTAGATGTCATAATCAAGATATGTAGATAAAGTTGGTATCCAATACCGTCTGTTACATACCCAATGAAGTATCACTCTTGATTGCGAGATTTCAGCTTACTTGCTTTCATGTTCTTCGCATGGACCAAGCAATCCCAAATCCTCAAGTGTCTAACACTAGGCTTTGGTTCCAAACCAAAGCTCGTGAGGAGTTTTGGGTATAGATTTGCTAGGAATCTTGTTAAGGATATATATTAAAGTCTCTACTACATATCCTCATAAACTAAGAGGTAAATATTTTTTATTCATCATTTAATGAACCATGTCCATGATGGTCATATTGCATCTTTCAGCAATACTATTTAATTGGGGAGTTCCATGAAAGGTGAAATTGGACACAATTCCTCTCTCTTTGAGGTATTCCTTAAATTCATTTGAGAGGTACTGACCACCTCGGTCACATCAAATCAGTTTTCTTCCTATCAATTCGGTTCTCAACCAAAGCTATGAATTCTTTGAACTTTTCAAGGTTTCATATTTATGATGTAATAGGAAGATAAATCCGTATCACAAATGGTCATCAACAAACGTCAAATGATATCGATATTCATTTCAAGTTAAGATACTGAAGCGACCACATACATCGGTGTATATTAGGTCAGGAATACCCTTGCATCATGTAACATTGTTACGAAAGGGTGCTTTGGTCATTTTACATCGAATGCAATGTTCACATGTAGGTAAACTTAGAACCTGTAGAAAATCTAAGGGTCCATCCTTTATCAATCTATTGATCCTATCAACATACAAATGACCAAACCTTTGATGACAAATCATATTAGAATGATTTTCGTCCCCTCTGAATCTTTTGGGATTTTTATTAGCGTGTGTTACATTCATGGCATATTCATCGATGCACAATTCATAGAGTCCATCAGAAGTTAGAATACCATCTACAATATATTTATCATAACAACTTATGACAAGTTTCTTACGGAATAAGAACGAATATCTATTTCTAACTAACTTAGATATAGATATTAGGTTCCTTCTAACATCTGGAACATAAAGAATTTCTTTAAGTACAAGGACTCTCCCACTAGATAATGATAGTCTACACGTTCTGACGGTAATTACTGCAATAGTTGCATCAGATCCCATCAGCTGGACTATCTCCCCTTGATCAAGACTTCTAATCTCTTGAAATAGATGCAACAAATTGCATACATGAACAGGAGCACCAGAATCTACGACCCAACTACCTTCACGTCCTATAAGAAATTGTTTCAATGATGTAAGTAGATTTTATACATATTAGGGCATTATCTTTACTCTCCTCTAAGGTTTTTAGATAATTTGGACAATCTCCTTACAGTACCTTGGTCTTTTGCAGTGATGACATGCATATGTTCTATTAGATGTCAGGTGTGTGGAAGCTTGAGAGGATGAGTCAACACTTTGACTCTTCTTCTTCACATGTTGGGTTAGAGTCTTCCAGAACCCATGCTTCTGACTACGCTCTATGCAAATCACATCACCGAACATCTCTTTTAGATTCGGCATTATGTCATGGGCATTCTCTATGTCCTTATATTGCTTCTGAAGCACATTAGACAAAGATCCCAAAATATAACATCGAACCAGTGAGTGGTCCTTATTAAAAATTTTATTAAATTTTAATTCTTCCATTGACATATGGTTGGTATGCTTGTTCTCGGTGAGCACATAGCTGATGCACTCCGCAAAGAGAACAAGCTCCAAATTACGAATCTAATCTGAATAATTTGGTTTGGTCAACTAGTTGACCTCTAGAAGTCTGATGAGCAGTTTCATGGATTAGATATATGCGATTTAGAATGCACTTATTAAAACATAAAATAATTATATATTCAAATTTAAATTCTTTGATTAATGATTTTTAATCAAATAAGTCTTTCCTTTTAAACTCTGAAAGTCCATTCCCTTATTAAACTTTCAAAGCAAGAGATATACTTATCGCTACATCTTTAGCAAGATCTAGGATCTCCTTTTTTACCTTTGTTACATCACAATTATATTAGAAATTGTAACTTGGATAAAAAGAAACATGAACTCATTCTGCCTTGCAAGGCCAACTTGCATTTCCCAATCGGCCTTTAACACCCGAGCCCACCATCCCGAAGGTGATGTTGATCCATTGTTAATTGAATCTATCATCAATGGAATAGAACTTGCTATGCACAATCCAATACTGCCTTAATTATATAAGGAACAATATCGAGGTCACCATGCATACAAGATTACTCTTTCGAGAAGCAAAGAGGTCGATCCATGTGCGCTTGTACACCAGAGCTATGACTTTGCATGGGCATCTCTAACATACAATTTATGGCAACAGAATCCTTCGCCTTTACGGGAGACCGTGGATGTCATTTATATGATCCTCCATATCTCATTCAAATTTTAATCAATCATTATGAATCATGTTCATTACGATTAAGTCTTCTAAAGGAATTGCAGCTCTATGTATAATAGACTAATTATTTTAATTGGATCTATAATTTTTTAAGCGCCATCCTCCAGCACTTATCTTGTGAAGAAGGAAGAAGCAGTACCCATAGATCGAGATGGTCCCTTTATCTCCCTCGTTCAAGTCTCGAAGGAGGTAGTCCGTTCAATTGAGGTCGGTACAATCATCCAACCTTTGAAATCATCAAAATTCAATTGCTATTCGGATCCAAGTGCCAGCATGTAGCCATGTTTCCTCATGGTAGCCATCTGATAAGAAGCATCAGCGCCAAACAATCTACAGAATATATAGCACATGACTTGGACCATGTGATAATAATTTGTGGAGATACTCATGCTCATTCCAGTATTCATATCCAAGCCCCCACCTTGGGAAGATTACATCAGGGCCCAATCAGAAATTTGAAATTATAAAAAAACCCTGAAAATTAAGTTTTTATTTTATTTATTTTATTTGCATATGTACCCCAAGATATATTACATTATAACTTTCAATCCTTAGATAAAGTATAGTTTTTGCATTATTAAATCATTTTAAATTCATCTAAATCTCAAAAACTATGCAAAAAATAGTCGCTTTGACTTAATTCACATCTAAAATATCCATCGCCTCTTAAGTTCAACCTTGGCACCCTTGCCAAATAAAATATAATGTTCACCACACTTAATTGATTAATTTTATGGCTTTGATTGAGCAATTTTGATACTGGCCTACAACAATTTGATACAATTTTTTTAGCATTTCTCACTGGCATGGTTGACTGGAAGATGGTTACTTTTATCCAAGGATGACGGGGGTCTTGGTGTACATTGCTTCAAGTAGATGTGAACAAGGCTTTGATGTGTAAATGGATCACTCGGATTAGAGGTACTATGATAGCTCGGTTTGTACTTCGATTCTTAAGAACTATGGTACTTCCTCGTCTTTGCTAGGTCATAGGAAGTTGAGCTATGTGTTGTCCAGTTTTCGAATTGGGAATTGTACGGTTTTGCAGGCCATGTAGTTTTCAATTGATATTAAAGGATAGTTATGGCTTTTGACTCTGGTATGATGATTAGATAGAAGACGGTATTCTAGGGGAGAGATTCCCTCGTCTAATGGTGTTATATGTTGATTCAGATGTTGTGGTTGTGGATACTTGGGAGGGACGGTGCTTCTTTTTTACCAGATTTCTACTCTAACCTGTCGGACAAGTTTATGGTGTTGTTGGAGGTATTAGAGGTTCAGAAGATCCCGCATGGGGGCGTAATTATTGGTGTTGGTTTGATGGTAGGTTCTCCCTTAGTAAGGCACATGAGTCCTTAATGGGTTCAGTGCTTTTTGACCTATGGAGGTGTGTGGAGGAATGCATAAGTATATGGTGTTGGGATATCCTTGCGTGAGTAAAGGCATTCCTCTGGTTGTTTTGATGTGGTTGTCTAATAATGAGGGACAAGCTTGCGCGCCTTTTTCATGGTGTGGATCCCAATTATTCCTGGTGTTTGGAGGCCAATGAAGATATAGATCACATCTTCTTTACTTGTGTCAGTTCTGTGGACATTTGGCGTGCCTTGGTAACATGATGATTATGATGAATTGATACAAGTTTCCAGGAGTCTATTGTGTTTGATTGGCGAGGCCTAGAGGAGGAGAGAACTAGTATGGTGACCGTTGTGTAGACCTTATGGTTAGTGCATAGTGGGTGATTTCGGTCAAGATCACTTCCATGATAATAATGTAATTATGCATGTTAAGGAATTAGTATCGAGGTATGTCACCCAAATATATTCCTTCGTGAGAGAACTGGAGAAAGAGATCTAGGGAGAGGGCTCCCAACGGCGAGGCTGAGATCTGATGATGTCATTCTCCTCCTCATGGAAGTCATTAATAAGCATGAAACCCTTGCTTAGTCCTTCCTTTTCCCCACACCCGATGGTTGTGGTCTTGCAAAAGACCCAACCTTCTCACAACCGCCGGCCTCCATAACGGCTGGCGACGATTCTTGACCACTCGGCCAAAGGCCATTCTACATCTCCCACTTGACCGATGTGGTCAAGTCAATTATATCCCCACTATTCATGTTGTGTATTGAGGTTCATTATTCATGAAGATCTCTTCTTTGACTCATGCATTCCTGAGTCTCATTAAACCAATATGTTTAATGTAGGTGCTAGCTATTATTCTCTTAATTAGGGAATCAGCTAACATATCACTTGTAGGTATATAGGTTACAGTAATTTTTTATTTTGCAACGATATCTTGTATATAGTGATATTGGATTTCAATGTGTGCATTCCTTTAGAACTATTAGCTCCACTATTGATTAAGCTTATTGCAGCCTGATTATCATAATATATTTCAATCGGTCCTTTGAACAATTACATGCTTAAGCTTTCCAGAAAATGTTTCATCCAAATCGCATGAGTGGTGGCCATGCTACATGTAATGTATTCTACCTCCTATGTTGTCTAGATACACATCCTTGTTTCTTGCTACCCCAAGAATGGTGGATCCACCAAACATGAAAAAGTAATATGATGTATATTTCCTATCATCCACATCTCCTCCAAAATCTGCATCAGAGTATCCTACTACTTCAAGTGATTCAGCTTGATACACCAGTTTCAGATGCACAGTCCCTTTCAGAAATCAAAGAATCCTCTTTACAGCTTCCCAATGTGTTGGTCCAGGACTACTTTGATATCTACTGACTAGGATAACTGGATAAGCCAAGTCATGTAGAGTGCACATCATTGCATACATCAAACTTCCCACCGATTGTGCATATGGAACTTCTAAAAAATTTTGCCCCTTTCCAGGACATTGACTCTTACTGAGTCTCTTTCCAAGCACAATTAATGTAGGAGATGGAGTGATATTGTGCATTCCACATCTCTTTAATATAGTATGCAAATATTTTTCTTAACTAAGACTCAAGTCTTTAAGTCTCTATCTCTTGTAATTTGAATTCCAAGAACATAGGATGCTTCGCTCCTATCTTTCATCTCAAATTCGTTGCTCAATTTCTCTTTAATTTCATTGAGCATCCGTATGTCATTACCCACGTGTAGAATGCCATCTATATATAATGGCATGATAGCAAACTTGCTCCCACTCTTCATGGCATATACACAATTATCCAACTTATTTGCAACAAATTCAAATTGGATAATTTTCTCATGAAACTTGAGATACCATTGTCGTGAAGATTGTTATAAACCCTTTTCTCCTGACCTTCAACATGAAAATCATTAGGTTGTCACATATAAATATCCTCTCTTAATTCTTCATTAAGGAAGATCGTCTTCACATCCATTTTGAATACAAATCCATATATGTGACTACATCTAAGATCATCCAAATCGATGCAAACTTAGCTACCGAAGAGTAGGTTTCACGGAAGTCTATTCCAGCTTGTTGAGTATAACCCTTGGCAACTAATATTGCCTTGTATTTATCAACATCACCATCAACTCGGTGCTATTTCTTAAATATCCACTTACATCCTATGGATTACCTACCTTCTGGTAAATCACATAACTCTCATACACCATTTTGCTCAATTGAGTCCAACTCATGCCTCATGGCGGTTGTCCATGATTCTGATTTGTTCGAAGCTATTGCTTCATTAAAGGATATGGAATCTGTACATTCCACTACATCCTCATCTACGGTGTAACACGACACCTCGCATCCATAGAAATGATAATCTTCCATCCATGTGGACCGTGTTTTGGGTCTCTTGTTGTCGATTATACTCGTGGGTTGTAGGGGTTCACCCGCTTCCTCTAAAGGATCATCATTAATCATAGGTTCACTCTCTATATACAGATGATCAGTATCATCGACTAATTCTTATTTTATCTTCAAGTCATCTTCATTATCCTGTAGGACAATTAGAGGATCTGATTCCTCTACATCCTGTTCATTTTCTAGATTAATTTCAAGGAAAGTTGCATCCTGACTTTCGATCAAACCTTTAGTTTCATGGAAGAACCTATATCCTTTAGAATGTTTACTATATCCGACAAATTTGCACTTCAATGTCTTGAAGTCTAGATTATCTCTAAGCTGACTTGGTACCAAGATATGTGCAACACATCTCCATTTTCAGAGATGACTCAACTTGGATTTCCTGCCATTCCAAATTTTGTATGGTGTTGATTCTACGGACTTGGTGGGAATCCGATTTTGTATGTAGTTAGCGGTCAACATTGTTTCTTCCCAAAATTCTTTGAGAGACCTGAGTGTGACAACATACATCTAACTGCATTCATTAGTGTTTTATTCTTTCTTTCAGCTACTCCATTTTGTTGTGGTGTATAATGCATTGTAGTCTGCCTACAAATGCATGCTTGATGCAGTACTCCTTAAACTCCTTTGAGGTATATTCTACACCTCTATCAGTCCAAAAGGTCTTAATTGATTTTTCCAATTTGGTCTCTACTTCTGTCTTGCATCTCTTAAATGTTTCAAAGGCTTATGCCTTTCTTCCTAAGAGATAGACATAAGAGAACTTAGAATAGTCATCAATGAATGTTATGAAGTATTCCTTATTTTTATGTGTACTGACACTCAATGGTCGACATATATCTGAATGGATCAAGTCTAATAATTCCTTTTATCGGATTCCCATCGAGAAGGGCGTTCTTATCATTTTTCCAGTCAAACAATGATCACAGGGGCAATGTCCTTGCACCCGTAATATTAGATAGAAGATAATATTTAACCATTTGATCCATTTTGGAATTTTCTGGATGACCTAATCTCATATGTCATAAATCAAAATCCGATAAATAACACAGAGAGTACTCACAAACCACAATCAAGTATTCACCAGAACTTATTACATGAAGACAGAATAGGTCATGCTCGGGTACAAATTTTCCCATGGCATAGATCTTCTTATTCTTTTATATGGATACATACTTATTATAAAAATGAACTTCAAAGTCTTTCTTAAGCAGAATTAGAACAGATACAAGATTACGGCATATTCTTAGAGCATATAGTACATCCTGAAGTACCACTATGTTATCGCCTAGGTCAAGCTTGTATATTCCAACACCTTCAACATCCAAGTAGGTGTTGCTCCCCATGAAGATCCTTTGTTCGCCTTTCTTCAGCACTTTGAAGTCCACAAGTCCCTCCTTTATCTTCGTAATGTGGTGGGTTGCGTTAGAGTCAATCCACCACCCGTCACAGTCTATGACCGTAGAGTTGCACTCTACGACAGTAGTGAATTCCATTTCTTCTTGCCTTTATTTTCAAGCATTTCCTGGCTTCTTGTTGGGGCAATTGACCTTGAAATGGTCATATTTGTCGCAACCATAGCATGAGCCACATGGGTATTTTCCATCTTTTCCTTTAAAATTCACTTTGGAGGGTCCTAGTCTTTTCTTTGTGTGCACCAGATTAGCTACTTTTTCCTCCTCACCAACCTCAAAGATCTCGACTTTTGATCTTTACTTTGAGAGGTCTTATTCAATCGCCAGCTGTGCCGACAGATCTGTCACACTCTCGATGTTGTCTTTCATTCTCAAGGATGTGGCAACCATGTTGAATGATGGCGGGAGACTTCATAAGATGGTTTCTATCTGCATCCTCTCCAGAATTGCACATTCAATAGTCACTAGATCCTTGGCTATCACGATAATCTTGTTCACGTGCTTGAGGATGCTTTCAGATTCCTTCATTCTACACGAGTTGTACTTTGAGATAAAAACGATTGGATACGGATACGACTATAGGTATAATCATATCCTTATCCATTTTAAAATACGAATACGAATGTGGATATGAATATTGACGAATGCAAAAAATATGTTACCATATCTTTAAAAACGAATACGAATATAAAACAAATACGAATCGGATATGAATAATAATAGAAATATTTAATAGATTAACTAAAATATACGTATTTAGGATGGTTTACACACAAATTAGGTATACCAGATATAATGATTTTATAACAATTATATCAACAATGGTGAATGCAAATGTCGTTACGCATAGTTATAAATAATTCTATTACTATACTTATGTGCGAAAATAAATATACGAATACAAATGCGAATATTAGTGAATGTCAAACTAATATCCATATTCATATCCATTTTAAAACGAATACGAATACGAATGTCAAAATATGTATAAAACGAATACGATAGCGGATCGGATACGAATATATTCACATTTGCTTTCATCCCTAGTTGTACTTGTGTAGAAAAAGCTGGACGTTCACTTCCGACTTGGAGTGATATTTCTCCTTAACCACAGTCTAGAGCTTAGCTGATTCATAGGTCTCGAATAGCCGAACCAGATTCAAATCCATGTGGGTCAACATAAAGCTCCTAGTCCTATTATTTATTTTCTCCCACTGCTCGTGGGACCTAATTTCTTCCACAATTGGATTCTCAGACAAGTAGGGCCAAGTTTATCTATTATGGATTGTATGATGTCGTGTACCAGGCTAAAGTAAATCTTTCTACTCCACAACTCGTAATTAGTACCGTTAATGTACTCATTTTTTCTCGTCTCAGTGGCAATAGTCTTGCTTGTCATTTTTTGATCTAATAAAATAAAAATGTAGGATTGTATGATATTGAGATATTTAACAAGAAAAAGAAATTAAAAAAAAGACTGAAAAAACATGATTAAAAAATAGACAAGAAGATCAATGATGATTTAAAAAAAGTTAAACCAAACTTTTAATTCAATCAACAAACAACTGTAAAAAAAACTTAACAGGTTAATTAAATTTTGATTAAACTATAACATATCTTCTTAACAGGTTAATCAACAATGCAATTTATTAAGAATACTCTACTCAGATTGAATGATAAATACTACTTAACAGGTCCTCCCCTCTTAAAAAAGGGGTTCAACCCATATTTTTAAGGGAATCAATGTGATTAAACAACCTAATTTATTTAGTTTTGTGATCCAATATAGAATTGTTAAAAAAAACAAGCAAACCTCTTTAAAAAAACGTGAGTGAACCCTCCTTTTTTAATAAAAGACCACAAGTTACTTAATTACTTAACCAACTCCCTTATATTTTCCTACCCCTACCTTAAAAAGAAATATGAGGGTTTATTGAACAATCTCTACAAAAAAAACTTTATTTTAACAAGCATGGAATGTACTTTGATATCAAAAGAAAATTTAATATATTCATATACATAAAAAAACAAAATTACACCCCACTTACACGTTAATAAAAAACTAAAAAAGGATTAATGACACTATTTTTATAAAGAGAAATGAATTAATGCACCTTTTTTTTAAAGTCAACAATCAAGAGGGTGAGAATTAAAGGATGTAATCAATTTGGACTGATGTTCCCCTCCCTTTTTTAAAACAGTAAGGTGCATGCACCCGTGAACAGTACTGCACTCTCCTTTTAATTTAAAAAAAATAAATAATGCATTACTGCATGGCCCAAAAAATATAAAGTAAAGGAACCTGGGAGGTGTGAATCCTTGTTAGGGTTTCAAAATGTGGATGGTCCGGGCGGCGGCAAAGCTAGAGGGACTACGATCAGCTTTGTTATTCGCGGCGGTGATGCTTTAACGTGAGAAGGCCAATGACGATCGGAGCATCTCTGATAACAATCTCGTGTCGAGGTACGCCACTCGAATATATTCCTTCGTGAGAGAACTAGAGAAATAGATCTAGGGAGAGGGCTCCCAAGGGCGAGGCTAAGATCCGATGATGTCATTCTCCTTCTCATGGAGGTCATTATATAGGCGTGAAACCCTCGCTTAGTCTGCCCTATTCCCCATGCCCGACGGTTGTGGTCTTGTGAAAGACCCAGCCTTGTCGCAACCTTCGGCCTCCATAACCCCCAGCGACGATTGTTGACCAGTCGTCAAAGGTCGTTCTACAAAATCACTTCCATGATAATAATATAATTATGCATGCTAAGGAATTAATATAGAGTTGATCCATGTAATTAATTATGGCTTTTTATGTTCCTGTAATTGTAACTTTGCATATTAACAGTGAAGTTTTTAGGCATGCACATCTATACGGTGGACATCCTTTTTCCTTTCGATATTACACACACATAGAGAGAGAGAGAGAAAGAGATGTAAGGCCAGTCTCAGATCAGAGTTAGAAAGAGGAGTGAAAAGGCGGGCGGCATTCTCAAAGCGGACCTCCAGGCCCCATAAGCAGGAGTCCATGCCACTCCTGGCCCACTACTGGAGGCTAGCATATTCTAGAACCTATCTTGAGTATATAATTAGATCATCCTACCCCTCAATATCTAAGATCTTCCCCCGGTCTAGTGCTCACTCACTTTTGCTTAGAGCAACTTGTTATATTCTAGTTATTCATCCCTCTCCTTCACTCTTGGGACCAGGAAAGGCGCTTGTAAATCAACTGCTCTCTGGTTTCCTTGGAGTCAAAGAGATCTCGAGGGAGACTCACTCTGTCCCCCTCTTTTGAGGGAGGCAAACCCTACGAGACGTAAACCTCACCAGCTCGCCCACCTCCATGAACCTACTCACTTGTATTAGCTTTTAGCCATGGTTTCTTTTGCAAGATACCATAACCTAAAAAGGTTATATGAAAATTAACAATACCCCCATAAAAACAACGGAACAATTTATAACATGAAATCAATTGACCCATATAGTTAAGTGGCCACTACACAATTAGCATATGCCTAGCAATGTTGAACCCAATATATTTGCAAAGCCTACTCAAATAAGATGTGCATAAAATCATGTGCTCTAGATATGTAGCCATTTTTCAACTGAATTGTTGTAAAATGTGTTTTGGAGCTCAACATGTAACAAGTGATCCATGAATATGAAACTTCTTAGGTGCAACTGGATATTTAGTTTGCTGAAAGTGTGAATGATTCTGTAACTTGATTAATGATTCTATTTTAACAAGTTTGTAAGGGCCAATGCTGGTAAGGGCATCAATTAGTGCAATCTCAAGAAAAATCACGAAAGTTTGAGGCTATAAATAGTCTTGCACAACTTTAAGCACTATCTAATGTTAGGCAGTACATTTGCGATGCCTTACCAAGTATTTGAAAAGAATCAACATTTCTTAAATTCTATCCGCGATGAAAATAAACATATAAATGATCTTTGTCTACCAAATGTCCATGCATCAATATTGTTTCTTTACCATCGTCCCACGCTTAGTGACCTCTCAAATCAACCTCCATGCATGTCTTAATCCAGGGATTAGTTCTTTACCATTTAAACTATACAATCAACCCATGACAAGCAACATCATGATTCATCTATCTTATTCCTCGATCTAAGCTCCAATACCTAAGCAAACAACTCAACAAAAGTCCTCCAAATATTTTAATAAAACTTCATAATGTGCTCATAATTAGGGCTAAATATTTGGACTCCAATCCCTATATTGATTTCTTCTTATTTCTCTTTCGCTTTTCATCTATTAAAAATCTCTAAAATTAGTGTAGATGTATATAAATAAGTTTCCAAATAGAGTCTCAATTAAAAATTGTATATATATATATATATCAAAATCTAAATCAATTGGTGTTTATCGTACTTAAAATACCTCCAAAAATACTAAGGCGTACAAATGAGATCGTTTGATTTTGAGTCATTCAAGAAAGTTGTAGTCTCACCCCCTTCCTCCTCTCTCCCCCCATCCCCTGCACGTCGAACCACCTCACCCCCCCCCCTCCTCCCTCTACACCGTCCAGTCCTCGACGCCCCCCCCCCCCCCCCCCGCCTCCAGCCCTCGTTGCGGCTATGCCACCCCCTCTGACGCCTCCTCCATTGCTCCCTCGACACGACTCCACTGCCCTCTCCAGCCCTCGATGCTCCCCATCCATCTCACGTGCCCCCTCCAGCCCTCGACGTGGCTCTGCCGTCCCCTTCGCCTCCTCCATTTCTCCCTCGACACAGCTCTGTCGCCCCCTCCAGCCCACGCGCTCCCTCCAACCCTCGACGTGGCTTTATCGCCCCTCCTTTGCCCCCTCGACGCCGTTCCACCACCCCCTCCAGCCCACACGCCCCTTTCAGCTCTCAGCGGAGCCTCGTAGGAGGTTGGTGTGATAGATGCAGGAGATGGAGGAGAGGAGGGTGCAGCACCAGGATGAGGAGGAAGAGGAGGAGAGGCGGTTAAAGAGGAAGTTGTTGGTGGTGAAGCAAATCTCAGAGGGGAGTAAACGATTGGTGGAGGGAGGGAGGAGGTGGCGGAGGCTGGAGAGGGAGAGGGAGGAGGCAATGGCGGTGGAAGAGGAGGTGGTAGCGGAGGGTGGTTGTGGGAAGGGGCGGAGGAGACACGAGGGGAGTAGGAACGGAGGGAAGCCAGCAAGTCGCTTCCTCCTCCTCCCTCCTCGCCAGATTGTAATCATTTTGTTTGATCTACAGAATAGCATCATTTTATAAATATGATATATTTCGAAGGGCAAAATTGTCAACATTTAACTTTTTCCATCAAAGATAACAGAGAATCGAGGCAGAACTTGACACAGGGTTATGTCATGTAAAAATTCAGCAATATTCGAAGTTCTGGATGTAATTCATGATTATCGAAGGTTCCTGAAGTAATTACAAAACTACCCGAGGATATTGGTGTAAATATTTGTATGACCTTATCTTTCAACATGCAATAGTAATGATAATGCATTCATTTTTTTTACAATAATAATCATACACTTTAATAAATCTTGGATAAATATTTTATCCTTTACATATTTCTTTCATCACAAAAAAAACATATTTAAATTACAATTCACATAGAATAAGTACTAAACTACATTTTTTGCACTAGATAGAATATGCCGAGTATTGTCCGTGATCTTAGAGTTTTCTTACATAGTTATCTATACCCAAAAATAGAACTACAAATATATTCTTTAAATTAGAGTAGCCTTTGTGTATAATAATTCATATAAGCTATATAGCGCCAACTAATATCTCAAGTTCGACATGATGAGAATGAAATTTGAATAGTCAAAAATAAAAATGGATCAAAATTAAATTCAGAAAAGAAACGTCTGTCAAAGATGCAACTCCAACTGTAAATGGGAACTTTGAGAATGAATTTGAATCTCAACCCAAGCTAATTTAAAGTATTCAATCTATTGGCACCCCTACTGGGAAGACTATCATCCTTCCGCCAACTAGTAAGAATAAATTTATTTCAGATATTTTTTATGATGATAATTTGAAATATTTACATTATTTTGCATAGGATCATTTCCTCAACTTGGAATCATATGGATTTTATCAAATCCTTCCGCCAACAGGTTTGTGCATTTCTACCTCTCGGCAGGAAAAAAGAAACTGAACCTACATCTTCCACTATAGTGCTACAATTAGCAGTGCAATCCCACCAACACTGCTCCATCTAACTGTGCATGAAATAACAGGATAAAGCTCGATAACTCGAGGCGTGGAGAAGGTAGGTGAGCGAAGTTCACAACCAAGACAGTGGCAGAAATTAACTCGGTATTTACGGTTGGGTGAAACTTTCCAGTTCAAGATGGGAGGTCAACCATGCCCCTATGGGAGGAATTTCTGTTGCGAAGAGATCTGTAAGTCTTGAGCTATGGCTGGCATGTAAATACATGCAAAAATGGAGGAACGAGTACTTAAACAAGATAGTTGTGTGTATTCTATCGCGACCCCAACCGTGCAGGAAAGGAATGATTTAAGTACCTGCATTAAAATGTGAGCATAATCATTGTTTTTTTAAGTAAAAAAAGGCATCCACCGTATAAATCTGCATTTTGCATATATATATACACCGTAAAACTCAATTAATTGTGTTTCTTATTTTCTTTCTTTTTATAAGCAGATTTATTCCAGGATACCATATAAGTTCAGGTATAGTTGCCAGATCAGGGCCAGACTCCAGTTTCGATACCATCTATTACGCGGTAAGAAACACTAGAAAGCTTGCATTATTTAGATATAAGAAAGCCATACCAGACAACTTAGGTTCCGATAGGAAGCTATAAGATAATCACCTAAATTAAAGCATGGAATAGACCCTCATAAATGTGAGCGGCTATTTAGCTATGAATAAAGCAAAAGGGCACCTGAGATTCATCCAATAATCGGTGACAATGCTGGGGCCTCTGAAAACACAAGGTTCCCATTTATCAGCTATTATAACGACTCAAAAAATCATGTTCATATATCAAAAGTAGAAAGGGTATATTATGATACTCCATGATAACATCGATCTCTTTTTAGGTAGCACAGATATGATGATAACCATCACCTGGGATAACAATAGAAATAACACGGTCCATCAAATTCCCAAGGATAAGCATTCGATATTTCATATTTAACTTTTTAAAAAAAATCATATGGGAAACTGCGCTATGACAGCAAATCAAATGATATCTTCCCATGCTTAAATATGATTTAAATAGCATTCCCATGGATTTCGCATATTTGTTGTGAAAACATCAATATGATTTAACATATGCATCGAATTCCCATGGAGTAAGCATTCCATATTTCATATCAAAACCCCATTTCCAACATCCTCATCGTATGGTCTAATCTTATGATTCTGTCCTGCAACGAGCACAAGATGCATGGCCCATCTGGCCCAAGATAACAATTTCCCACGTCTCGGCAACTGAGTTGGCACCTTCCAAAAACAAAGCCTCCTACAATCAGCCTCACATTCCCCAGGATCATTGTGATCCTGCCATGCAGAGTTTTGTAGGACTTTTTCACGGAAAATCTCATGTTACACCACAGCAGCACAGCCAATGATCGTTCCCTCAGATGGACCCTCGCAGTCTGCAAAGTATTTATACTGAGAGGTCCGATCTGAAAGTCGGAAAGTAAGAATCACTATCCCAAGCACCTTCCCATAGTGATATCAGGTTTTGAAACCAATACGAAGAGGTTGGGAAACCGCTAACAAAGGATATCAATCTCCGTTCAGCCATCACATCAAAAGCGAAAGTCGTCACCATTATCCACAACCAATCTCAAATAAAGTAAAATATCAGGAATCACAGAGAGAACTTCCCTTCAGAATGTCGAGGGGAGATCTCCAGACAACAACCAATCTCAAATAAAGTAAAATATCAGGAATCACAGAGAGAACTTCCCTTCAGAATGTCGAGGGGAGATCTCCAGACACCTGAGGAACGCAAGGTTTGTGCCAACCCAGTAGATCTTCCGTAACAGCAGGCAGAATATATCAGTGTCATCACCCCATAGGCAGCATATTCATTTAGACAGGAAAACCTAATTCATCTCCTTGAGGCTAAGGACCCAAAGACCGCCATCATCCTTCCTCATTGTAATCATTTCCTAACCAACCAATGGAACAGCACCCTTGGAGTCACCATAGGAGGAGCGAAAAATGACGCATAGCAGCTTCCAATCTTCTACGGATACCCCCACTGAACAAGATTGGAGAGAAAAGAGCAGGATAGCAGAGAACACAGACTTGATCACGACTAGTCTTCCACCTCTAGATAACCACTAAGATTTCCAACTACGTCTCCAATCTTTTGACCAATGGGAGCCAGTCCACCTGTCGAAGACATCCTAAATCAAGTGGCAGGCCTAGATAACGCAAAGGGAGCACGACATGAGGGATCTACAAACAAGATTCACAAACTATTTCCTTCAAGCTCAGACCCAACAGCACAAATGCTTATTTCCCCCCGTTGTCTTCAAACCTAAGATAACACCAAAAAGATCGAGAATCACGGGCATGCCTCTACAAATATGTGCCGTGTCCTCGACAAAAAACAAGCGTATAATCAGCATATACCAAAATAATAATAGAAATCAACTGATGGCCAGAAAGTACTCTGTGCCGGGAAAATAATCCTGCGAAGAACCCTTTTGAAACAGTTGGCCAGCATCTTCGTCATGATCAAATAGCTCGCGTTAGACAGTGCAATAGGGTCTTCTGCCTTTTATGGCCACTCCAGATCAGCAGAAGACATATAGGAATGTTACCATGGTTGGTGTATTCCTAGCTGCCCTCGATCCCGAATATGATGATGCCCTCTCTCAAATTCTAGGGATGCTATTGTTCATCCCATGGAGAAAGTTTTTCGACGGCTTAGTTGGATTATTGTTCCATCCACCGCCACTAGCCAGACTTCTTCGGCACTAGCAACCTCCTGTGGTAGAGGCTCGTCTTCTTTTCGTGGACGTGGACCTCATGGTAGAGATCGCATTCGTCAGCCATGCACATATTATCATCGTCCAGGCCATTCAGAGGATACATGTTATTCCAAGCATGGCTTTCCGGCATCAGCTCGTGTAGTGGAACAAGTCGAGCCTTCAGCTGCTCCTACTTCAGGCCATAGATTTGATGACCTCGTGGCTAGGCTACAGGATATTATACCCCATGCTTCTTCACCATCTCCAGGAGACCACTCAGATGTAGCCGCCCCTGCTTCTACCAATACCTCCGCTACTGTTAGTACCTCAGGTAGTACTTATGCTTTTACATCATGTCATGGCTCTGAGATTACTGAGTGGATTATAGACTCTACGGCGACGCATCATCTATGCGGAGACAGGAAACAGCTAACAGCATATAGACAAGTTCCACTAGGAGAACTGTGGTAATAGCCGATGGGACTCATTCCCCAATCACCGGACAAAGGGAGATTAGTTTAACGCCTTTGATGTGTCTTCAGAATATGTTACAAGCTCCTGATTTCTCTATGAATTTATTATCTATCAGTCAAATCATGAAGGATTTGCATTGTAGGGCTATTTTTGACTCGTCTCTTGTTTTTCAGGACATTCTTGCGGGCAGAGTGATTGGATGTGGTCGTGAGCAGGGTGGTATGTATCGCCTGGTCCGGACTTCATATGCAGGTGTCTCCTCCCATTCAATAGGACCAATCTCTCCTTTCACTTAGAACCTACGTTTTGGTTACCTCCCTCTCCAGGAGATGTGTCACATTTTGTCGCAGATTTCACCAAGGTCTTCTTTCCAGTGCGAGGCGTGTCAATTGGGGAAGCATCATCAGTCTGCTTTTCCTAGTCATCAGAGTCGGAGCAGTAGCTCCCTTTTTGAATTATTTCATGTTGACATTTGGGGTCCGAGTCGTGTTCCTGATCTGCAGGGACACAGGTTTCATCTTGTTGTTGTTTATGATTTCTCTTATCGGTCATGGATCTTTTTATTGAAAAATAAATCTGAAGCAAGGGATGTGATCAAAACCTTTATCAATTAAGTGCAGAATGTTTTCTCTTCTTCTGTAAAATTTGTGTGAACTGGTAGTGCTTTAGAATTCTGTACATGTGCTCTATCACTATTCTTTTCATATCTTGGTATTATTCATCAAACGACATGTGCTTACACTTTTCAGCAAAATGGCATTGCGGAGAGAAAGCATCGTCTTTTACTTGATGTCACTCGAACGCTTCACATTCAGAGTCGTGCCCCACATTTGTTTTGGGATGATGCGGTCCTTACGACATGTTATCTGGTAAATCATATGCCATCGTCTGTCTTGGGTGAGAAAATTCATTTCTCTATAGCTTTTCCTGAGTTGTTCTCACTTACCCCTCGTGTTTTTGGCTCTGTTGCATTTGCCCATCGATTGGCTCCAGGTTTTGACAAGCGCTCTCCTATGGCTGTCAATTGTGTGTTTGTTGGGTACTCAAGGACCCAAAAGGGATATCGGTGTTATGATCTGTTGTGTCGGAAGTATTATATCAGTACTGATGTCACCTTTTTTAAGTCTGTGATGTATTTCTTCCCTACATGTGACAGGTTGGCTTCATCAAAATATGGTGATGAGGTTTACATGCCACCGCCTCCTATGAGTCCGTCACTCCTATACTTGTGCCTGCACCACCGCCGCCGCCACCTCCTCCTACCCTATCGCAGGTGCCCATTGTTCCACCATTACCAAAATTCTATACCCATCGGCCTGCATCTGCTCATGGTCATCACCCATCATCCAGCTCGCCTCAGGTTTGGTCTGATAACTTGATTTCTAACGATGGTCTGGAAATATATCTGTACAGGGATCATTGCAGGAGACTAGCACAGGAATGGAGGAGGCTCCTAATGACCTGGATATGCTCATTGCAGTTCAAAAGCAAAAGCGTACTTGTGCTTCATATCCCATTGCTTCTCAGATTTCCTTTCATTGTCTGACAGGGGAATTTCAGAGATATGCAGTTGCTCTATCTGCCGTGGAGATTCCACAATATTATCAGGAGGCCTTGAAGGATAGTCTCTGGCGTTAAGCTATGGAGGAAGAGATGGCGGCTTTGCAATCACGTGGTATATGGAGTTTGGTGCATGCTCCTCTTGGGGCCTCTATTGTCAATTGCAAGTGGGTGTTTACTATTAAACACCATGCAGATGGGAGCCTTGATCGTTACAAGGCACGATTAGTGGCATGTGGATTTACTCAGACCTACGATGTTGGTTATATGGAAATGTTCTGTCCAGTTGCACGTCACTCGACCATACATATCCTTCTTTAGATTGCAGTGGTACGTGATTGGACCTTGTTATAGGTACAACAACAACAACAAAGCCTTTTCCCACAATTAAGTAGGGTCGGCTACATGGATTCTTCGCCTCCATTCAGATCTATCTTGGGTCAATCTCGGACTTATATCCAAAAAGCTAAGATCCCTTCGTGTAGTCTCTTTCCAACACTTATTGGGTCGTCCTCGCCCTCTCTTAGCCGGCTCAACATCCCAACACTCACATCTCCTAACCGGTGCATCAGTTGACCTTCTTTGCAAATGACCAAACCATCTTAAGCGGTTTTCTCGCATCTTATCCTCGATCGGAGCTACACCAACTTTCTTTCTAATTGCATCATTCCGAATCCGATCTTTACATGTATGTCCACACATCCATCTTAGCATTTTCATTTCTGCTACAGCCATTCTCTGCACATGTCTATGATTCACAGGCCAACATTCAGAACCATAAAGCATAGCAGGTCTCACGGCTGCTTTGTAAAACTTTCCTTTAATTTTTAAAGGAATTTTCTTATCACAAAGAACAGCGGAGGCTCCTCTCCACTTTAGCCAGCCTGCATTTATTCTATTAGTAACATCTCCATCAATTTCCCCATCATGTTGCAAAATAGATGCCAGATATCTAAAAGAATCTCTCTTCTGGATGTTATCGTCACCAATCTTCACCTCGATTCCTTCACCATTGCTTCCATCAAAGGTGCATTCCATATATTCCGTCTTAGCCCTACTTATACGAAAGCCTTTAGTCTCCAATGCATGTCTCCAAACCTCAAGCTTCTCATTTACTCCATCTCTAGTCTCGTCAATCAACACAATATCATCAACAAATAACATACACCAAGGTAAGTCATCCTGAATGTGACTTGTCAACTCGTCCATAATCAAAGTAAAAAGAAATGGACTCAAAGCTGAACCTTGATGTAAACCAATGTTGATATCAAAATAGTCAGTCTTCCTCGTCGGGGTCCTTACACAAGATAAAGCCCTATCATACATATCCTTTATGAGATTAATGTATAGGACAGGTATTTGTCTCTTCTCCAAAACTCTCCATAGTATCTCTCGTGGGACAGAATCATAAGCCTTCTCCAAATCAATAAAGATCATATGGATATTCTTCCTTTTAGCTCTATAAATCTCCATTGTTCTCCTCAGCAAATGGATGGCTTCAATAGTTGAGCGACCTGGCATGAATCCGAATTGGTTTTCTTTTACGTGGGAAACTTGCCTCAACCTTCTTTCGATCACACGTTCCCAAATTTTCATAGTGTGACTCATCAGCTTGATACCTCTGTAATTTGAACAATTTTGAATGTCTCCTTTGTTCTTATAAAGAGGCACCACGATACTCCTCCTCCAATCTTCAGGCATTTTCTTGCTTCGCCAAATAACATTGAATAGATTCGTAAGCCAAGTCAAACCACGCTCACCTAAAACTTTCCATACTTCTACAGGGATGTCATCCGGTCCAACACCTTTCCCAGGTCTCATAACCTTCAAAGCCTCCTCTACTTCTTTTCTTTGTATTCGTCTATAGCATGCACGATTCAAGTAACTTCCACTACTAGCTAGATTACCCAAAGTGATCTCTCTACTTCCTTCTCCAATGAAAAGTTTATGGAAGTACTGCTCCCATCTAGTCTCTATATCCTTCTGAGTAACAAGCACGTGACCTTCCTCGTCCTTAATGCATCTCACTTGAGAAAGGTCTTTGGTCTTTCTTTCTCTTGCTTTGGCCAACCTGAATATATCCTTTTGGCCCTCCTTAGAGTTGAGATTTTTATACAAAACCTCATAAGCTTTTGACTTAGCTTCGCTTACAGCCTTCTTTGCTTCCTTCTTCGCTATTTTATAGTCTGTGACAGTTTCCTCTGTTCTATCCTTAGACATAGCTTTAAAGCAAGCTCTTTTAATTTTTTGCTTCTCTTGCACCCCTTCACTCCACCACCAAGTCTCCTTTTGACCCGGAGCTCCTCCTTTTCACTCGCCTAGCATCTCTTTAGCTACCTTTCGAATACAAGATGCTACTGCCTCCCACATCTCGTTTGCACTACCGCTATAATCCCAAGATAAGTCTTCTAAAACCTTCTCCCTGAAGCTTGATTGCTTCAGCGGAAGATTCCACCACCTAGTTCTAGTGATCTTAGGAACCTTTCTTTTCTTTACCAGCCCTTTTATTTGTAAATCCAAGACTAACAAGCGATGTTGGGTTGTCAAACTCTCTCCAGGGATTACTTTGCAATCTTTGCAACACAACCGATCTCTTCTCCTCAACGCAAAGTAATCTATCTGTGTTCTAGTTGAGCCACTCTTATAAGTAATTAAATGCTCCTCCCTCTTTTTGAAAAGAGTGTTTGCTATGAAAAGATCATATGCCGTTACAAAATCCAGAATGACTTTTCCCTCTTCGTTTCTATCCCCAAAACCATGTCCTCCATGCACACTTGCATACCCTGAAACATCTTTTCCCACATGTCCATTAAGATCTCCACCTATGCAAACCATCTCTCTTTGTGGGATTCCTTGTAAAATCTTATCCAGATCCTCCCAAAAAGCTTGTTTAGTCCTTTCATCTAAACCAATTTGCGGTGCATAAACTGAGATGATATTCAGAATTTCTTCTTCAAGCACCAACTTTAGCAAAATAATCCGATCCCCAAATCTTTGCACCTCAACCACACAATCCTTCAAATCTTTATGAACAACCACTCCAACACCGTTTCTGCCCTTATCTTTACCTGAATACCAAAGTTTAAAGCATGCCTTCTCGATCTCCCTTGCTTTCTCTCCAACCCATTTAGTCTCTTGAAGACAAAATATATAAATCTTCCTTCTTTCCATTGTATCCACTATCTCCATCAATTTTCCAGTTAAAGTACCGATATTCCAACTACCAATCCGTAACTTCCTTTGCAATCTCTTTTGGACTAACTTCTTTACTCGCATGCGTCCATTATGCGAGAACCCTTGTAAATTTTGGACTGCATCCGGGCGGTGATGCAGCGGAACTAGCTTATTTACCCGCGTGCGTTCCTCATATGAGAACCCTTGTAAATTTTGAACTACATCTGCGATGTAGCGGCCCTTGCCAATTTTTCATTGCATTCGGGCGATGCAACGCGTCGCAAGTAGGGAACGCCCCAACGAAATCTATATTTTTCTTAAATCCATGTTTAAAAGATCCGAACGGTTTCGAGATAAATTCATAAATAGTGTTCTTAGAAGAACTTTAAGAACACTATTTACGAATTTATCTTTCATGCGCTGGCTGTCGGCTACCTAACGCGCAACCCTCCTCATTTACCCGGGCTTGGGACCTTGTTATAGGTAGATGTTAAAAAATGCTTTTTTGTATAGTGATCTACAGGAGGAAGTGAACATGCAGCAGCCTCCGGGTTTTGGTGCTGAGGGGTAGTACCAGCAGGTTTGTAGACTCCATAAGGCGATATATGGCCTTAAGGAGAGTCCAAGGGCATGGTTTCAAAAGCTCTCGGATCTGATAGAAAGGCAGGGGTTCAAGAGGTCAAATGCAGATCATTCACTGTTTGTGTAGAGGACACCCAGAGGTATTGTTGTTATCATGGTTTATGTTGATGATATACTTGTTACAAGAGATAATGTGCAGGGGATAAAGATGGCAAAAGAATTTCTGGGTGGTCAGTTTGTTGCTAAGGATCTAGGTACCCTAACGCACTTCTTAGGGTTAGAAATACGTAGGGTCTAGTGATGACCCAAAGGAAGTATGTTACAGACATGCTTGTTGAGACAGGCATGATTGGGTGTCGACACTCTACTACCCCTATGGATCCTAGCATGAAGTTATATGATGATATAGATGAGGTTGATAGAGGGGATATAGAGAGATGGTAGGGAAGCTCCTATATGTGATTATTACAAGGTCAGATATCTCTTTTGCAACTAGTCGAGTGAGCCGGTTCATGGAGCAGCCTCGACAGGTACATATGGATGCTATATACATGATATTGAGATATCTAAAATCTTCTCCATGTGCTGGATTACTATTCAGGAAAGGAGCAACTCTCTGTTTCTGCATGTGCTGATGCAGACTATGCAGAATATCCTAAGGATTGAAAATCTATTTTAGGTTTTGCAGTATTTGTTGGCAGCTCTCTTGTTTCGTGGAAAAGCAAGAAACAAACGGTGGTGGCTAGATCAAGTGTCGAATCTGAGTATAGGGCAATGGCACAAGCTAGTACAAAAATGATGTGGGTTCGTGCAGTGCCAACAGACTTGCATATATATACCTCTACCCATGCAGTTACAATGTGATAATCAGGTTGCCTTGTTCATTGCAAACAATCCAGCATTCCATGAAAGAACGAAGCATATTGAGGTAGACTGCCATTAAACTAGAGACATGATCCAGAATCCAGAAGGGCTTGACTTCTACCTCCCATGTCAGCACAGGAAAGCAAACGGCAGACATCTTCACCAAGGCATTACTCATAGGGCCATTTCAGAAGTGTTCTTCCAAACTGAGCATGATTGACATCTATGCTCCATCTTGAGAGGGAGTGTAGAGATATTTCTATGTACTCGAATATCGGTTTCTTATTTTTATTTCTTTATATCTATCTTATGTAATTTACCCATAAGTCTCTCCTATATATAAGAGAGCCTAGGGTTCCCTGGAATAAACATCTTTTCTATTTTTTTCCCAACAGAGTATGCACCGGTTAAGAGATGTGAGTTTTGGGATGTTGAACCAGCTAAGAGAGGGCGAGAAAGGCCCAAAAAGTGTTGGAATGAGATTTATGAAGGGATCTTAATTTTTTGGATCTAAGCCTGAGAATGACCCAAGATAAATCTAAATGGAAGCAAAGAATCCATGTAGTCAACCCTACTTAATGTGGGAAAAGGCTCTGTTGTTGTTGAAAGAGTGACCAAGCCATCGAGTCCCGATAAATGGAACACCCCCCCCCGCATTGTTCTGAAATCCTCCATCAAATGCCACAACACATTGTCCCCCCATGGAAAGTCACCCTGCCAATCACCATCGAAAAGATCAGATTCCGGTGATGTCCCCCATTTTTCACAACATGAAAAAATCCCGTATTTGTCTCCATTATTTCAACCACTTCTTCCCGACCTATACCTCCACTCAGTGTCGCAAAAGTCAATATTTGACATTCAATCGAAAGGGTCGTTAAACTAAGAATAAATTGGGTTCATGTGACTAATCAATAAAATCAGTTAAGTGTTCGTAATTATTTTAAAAAATGCCTACTGCGGAATTTGTGGATTGAGGTTCGGCGGATGATAAGGAAGGCCTCCTTTAAGGAATTCACACCCTTGGTAGACTTCCGAACTGGAAAGTGAATATCAACTACTTTGCTTTGCTTCGTAGTTACTACGCACTCTCTCGTTCCATGCTTGACTGACGGGGGAAGGCCTCGCCCTACGGAAAGGAATTCTCCTGCACTCCACTCGCTGTCTACTAAACGAGCGTCCAAGCGAATTGAGCGAGCGAGCGAAGCCAGCTAGATTACAAATAGCGAAGGCAAAGAGTGAGTGAGTGGGGGGGAAAAGAAGCCGCTGCGCTGACTTTTTCTAATGTGCTTATCCTGTGATCAGAAAAAGAAGCAATCCGCTCTCACTGAGGGAAGAGAGAAGGATGGTCGCTCCCACCATCTGTCCGGCTTTCCGGAGTCGAATTATGCCACTTTCTATCTAGTTCCTGCTAGGACGGGGGGGTTTCGTAACTTGAGAAGTCTTTTCGGACTGGTGATCCATATGTGAATTACGTCTAGTCTATGTCAGAACCGAGGCGTAACAGAGTGTTTAGGCCAACGAGAAATTGGCGCTTCTAGAATTTAGCGAAGGTCGATCTATCTATTATGCGTTTGCTGGAGAATGGTCATAGACAAACATCATTCTTCCCCAGCCTCCTGCCCATATGACGAACCGACCCGTGAATCCTAACCGCTCACTTCCCAACTAGATATAAGCCTCCTGCCAGCTTATACGGACCTCGCCTGTGTTAGCAGCCGGCTACCTTTTTCTTGGTAAGCAGAAGCGCGGGTCAAAAACGATCTTTTTTCTACTATATTAATCAGAGAGGAAGACGATCCACCGGGCCGGGAGAAAGTCTAGTATTGTAAGGGCTCGCGCCTCTGGGCTGCATTCAGGAAAGTAGGTCTCCGGTCTTTAGCTCCCTCGAGAAAGATCGGCTGTCGAAGGAGTAGGCGTCGTTGGAGTCAGAAGAAGAATGCCAATTGAATGACTTGAGCCCTAGTTTATATATTTATACATGTACGATCATTGATCGTCAAAATAGAATTACCACTTGAAACACAATCAAATAGTGAACATCTAACTTCTACTTTACTTTAAAGAAAAGTATGAAAAAAGCAAAAAAACAAAGCTAATAAAATATTATATCACATTAGCTGGGTGACCAATCGACAGGGTTATTCTATTCTGTCACCCTACCTGATAGCATAGCCGGACCGATTAATCGGTCTTAGTCGACCAACTACTGTAACAATACCTCCACTTCGCCTCCCTCGTGGCGGATCCATCTACACTAAGGCTCCGCCAAAACGTAGAAACCTTGTCGTGGAAACCATCATCAATTAACCAAGAACGCATAAGTTTGAAAAACGTGGGAAACCTTGTCGTTTATTATGGAACTAAGGGATTAGTCATTGTCACTACCACACCAACACATCTCACAACATCATTCACAAACAATGAAGCTTCTGCATGGCTCCCACCACCAAGGATGATTCCACATTCTCAGTCTGCACCTCACTCGTTTAATCACTACATACAAACTCATTGGCACCATCATCATCCAATTGGAATAGGGCCAGTTATAAGTCACGGCACGATGAGCCAAGCTCCGGGCTCGGCTTGATAAGGACTCGTGAGCTTGGCTCATTAGGCTATGAGCCGAGCTCGAGCCAGGTTTTTGGGCTTGATAGCTTAACGAGCCGAGCCCGAGCCGAGCCCGAGCCGAGCCATGCTCGATAACTCAATAAGGGGCTCGATAAGGAATATATTTATATATATTCTATTTGTGATTGTAATGATGTTTATTTTATTTGTATTAGTTTTGCAACAATGTGAATGGTGGACTATGTGTCTACGTGGTTTATTTAATGGCAATATTGGGTAGATTACGCTGTAGACTTGGACTTTATACACTTATCTATGTTAATCCAGGTTATAATTACATAATTAGTATTTTTCCTTTGTTATTAGCAAATAGAATTTTACAATATATATTGTAATCTAACTTTTATATACAACTCGGATAGTGGCCTATTGGTAAGGAGGCAGTCTTCAAAGAGGAAGTTGCGAGTTCGAGCCTAGGTAACAACACTTTTCCGCCAAAAAATGCCTATTTTCCTTAATGAGCCTGATTAGGCTCAGAGCTCAGACCATGCTCAATAAGGGCCTCAGGCTCGATACCGGGCTCGACTCAAGCCTTATCGAGCCCGAGCTGGCTCGAAGAGGTTCGCGCTCACCGACCCCAGCTGGGCTTATCGAGCCCAGGAGCCCAAGCCTGGCTCGGCTCATTGGGCTCGATAGCCAGCACTAATGTGAACCAGTAACATGCAAATATTCCAAGTCTATCTCAAGATTGATCGCTCGAACACGAAAACACTGACTACATCACTGAGGCCTTTCTCCTAAACTTGTCTCCCAACTCAACGAGTCAAATCTTCATCGCTTTCGAGAAAATCGTCCAAGAGTACTCAGGATTAGATGCTAGAACGAAAACGACTACTACTTCACTAAGGCCCTTCTCTGCAACTCTTGACTCCCAAATAAACGAGTCAAAACTGTCACGTCCGAGAAACTACCAACATCTCCTTGTGAGACACCCACACCTTCATACAGACAACCCTTCTCTGCAACTCTTGACTCCCAAATAAACGAGTCAAAATTGTCACTTCCGAGAAACTACCAACATCTACTTGCGAGACACACCCACACCTTCAGACAGACAATCACCGGTCACTCGAGCACCCAAAATCGAGCAGATCCTTCTTTGATGCACTACCCTTGAACAAGTTGAAAGGCACCCACGCAAGACAAAAAATAGCTCCGACACTACCAACTTAAAGAGTCTACATCTCCAAATCACTTCAAGAAATTTGTCATCGAATAGGTGTTGAAGTCCACAGTTACTAGGTTCAAACCAGGACCAGGATCATCATGTACCAAACAGCGCCCACACTTGATCTCGTAAACGGGTCTCGCCAAGTCTATCTCGGGTACATATCAAGAATAATACCGATCATAAGGAATCCCTGGAGGAGGAACCTTTCAAAAGTGCTTTAAGATAGATTTTTGAAACACACACTCCATAAATCATGCCGACTCAACTCGCACCAAATCCTTCATACACGTTGAAATCCATCCTCAAAGATTCCCTTCCGAAACATGCGACAACACCTTTCCGATCATCGACAACGTAACACCCACCTCCAGCTTCCCATTTACAATAGCTCCACCCAAAAGCACAAGTCAGAGTAGCACCATCATTTTTTTTTGAAAGCTGAGTAGCACCATCATGTCGCCAATCTTCAACTCCAATCGCTTGGAGCATGACAACATAGGGCCCTTCACCACCACCATCGTCAATTGTAATTCACCCAACCTCAACCCATTGTTAATGACATCCACCACCAACCCCACCGAAGTGATGGCATCCTTGAACCTTGATCCAATCCAATGACTGGCACAAAAGGGGGCCCATGAAACTTGAACCTTCCCTCATCCCAACATTGGAAGCCACATCCAAGTAATAGGGGTGCCTTCATCGAACTGAATTTAATGTACCAGTTAGACCCACAGTCACATCCAAGTAATAATTCGATTTGCAACCAATGACCGGTGAAGTGAAAAAATCTCCTTCGTGCACCTCGCACCACACTCCTCTGTTTTACTTCAAAAGCTTTTTTAATCTAGTCTACCGAGAAAGGGATAATCATATAAGAGAAAATACCCTCACTTCCAAGACTCTAACCGTGTCGGCTTGCTTTTTCGAAAGGGACAAGAGGCTTTCCGTTCGCACTTGAAGACACGCTTCGCTTGATCCCACCACGCTCTTGTCTAGAGTGAAGAGAAGGTTAAAAAAAGCACCTAAGAAGCCTAAAGAGACCCCCTTTAATCCTCCTCTGGCGATGATAGTTTGAGGGGAAAGGCAACCACCATGATTTTTTGCCATGGAATTCTCGGGTAAAGAGCGAGCTTCTACTCTGGGATCCGACGCATCCAGTGGCCCCCAATGAATCAAATTCAATGCACCAGTCTAACCCACCGTAATAGCAGAATCAATCCCTCTTGGCAAGAGGCCAAGGATGCACAACACTCCATTGGTAAGCCACACAGCATCAATGTTGATAGCAAACCCTACCAACAATCTCATTTAGAGGTCGAAGCTCCTCCTATGGTCCCTTCCCCAAGGATCAAGCCTACTAAGGGGTGGATCTCTTGGTTTCCATGTTCACCAAGAGACCTGGCACCATTTTAACACCAACTACCTCCACCTTTGACAACTCCCCAAGTCGACTTCGACATTCCCCGCGCTCCAAATATTCATGGCGATGGTGACATATCTTGCCACATCGAAAGCAAATCGCTTTAGAAATTAGGCACGCCTTGGCCATGTAGCCCTCCTTTCCACAACAAAAGCAATAGGACTTCATCACCTTTGGCAAACGAGGCTTGAGCAGATGACACCCCTGAGGGCATCTCCACTCACCTTCTTCCAACTGAACCTCACCATCCTCCATGGTGGCATATGCTACCATGGCAACTCCAAGATCCTTTTGTGTCACGGATTCCCATGTCAGCCCACCATCACCGATAGTGGTCCCCCATTTCCCTTTCTCATTCATGGATCACCACTCCAGTCATCTCTCTATTCTTTTTTCCTAGAAATAAAATTGACGACTTGCTTTTTGTTGTTATATGGTTGTCCAACCCGAGGAAGCCTTCGAGGAAGCTGAACTTTTTAAAGGATTTTCACATGGCTAGATCACATTTTTCTTGATCTCGAATGTGTAAAGTGTTCATTGAGATCAGATGAGAATTTATGTTCCCACGAAGGAGCCTCTTAGGACAGATGACAGATGAATCCTGGTTATATGATAATTATTAGGTCATCAATTGGTTGACCAACAATGTAGATTATACAATCATTGTTGGGGATATATCAAGATAATGCGGAAACAATCAACCTAGGATCTGTATCCCCCTGAAACTGTCCTGCAGCAAAGATGGCACAAACACAATATGTGTTCCCCACACGGGAACTCAATGCAACAATGATAGCAACCACCAGCAACCACAAGCAAGCAACCACACGAGACAAGATTTTTACGTGGAAACCCTTCTCAATGTGAGCAAGGGAAAAACCACGGGGCAAGACCGGCAACCAAGCACTACGGTCAAATGTGTTAATGTTCTTCCCGGTTTTGTTGCCCACAAAACCGAGGTACAAGCACACACAACGGATAGTTCTTCAACAAGGAACAAACTATCCCTAGGTATCTAACTATACCACAATGTGCTCAAAACAAGGAGTACAAGATAACTCCCCTTGTGGGCTCCCGGATGGAGACCCAAATATGGCTTCTTGAGGTCGTCCGCAACGACCTCACTTCAGCTCCTCTCGAGCTCGACTTCCCGCTGCGCCTCCAACCCAAACCGCAGCTCCCAAGACCCTCTGCTGCTGCTGCCCTCGAGCACGATGCTCGGCTTCTTCCTCGCTCTCTCTCTCCCGCTCGCGTGGAGGAAGCCGGAGAAGAAGGGGATCTGGAATCCCTTTGCCGCTGCTGCTGAAAATGGGGGGTTAGGGCTAAAACTCGGCTGGAATGTGCGGGTGGAATGCAATCATCGAATGGGGCTCTCGCAGTCCCTGGAAATGGGACCAAAGATGGGGCAAATATCACAAGTAGCCCCCCAAGTTGGGGCAAATTGCTGCAGCCTCAAATTGAGCCCAGTTGGGGCTGGAAATATTTCACCGATACCCAACAACCTCCCCCTCCAGCCCCAACGGGGAGGTGTTGCCCTGTGATGGAGATCAACAAGAGGTGACACCGCTCAGCTCTCTACAGAGCTGAAGCTTGTCACGAGTGACTGCCTTGGTCAACATGTCTGAGGGGTTCTCATCTGTGTGAATCTTCTTCAACACGAGCTGCTTCTGTTCAATTGCATCCCTCAGCCAATGGTATCTCACATCAATGTGCTTTGTGCGAGCATGGTGCATGGTACTCTTGCTCAAATCTATAGCGCTCTGGCTATCACAAAACACAACCGGCTCACTGCCATCCAATCCAAACTCACCAAGGAAGCGTTGTAGCCACAACACTTCTTTCCCAGCCTCTGCTGCTGCTATG
This sequence comes from Ottelia alismoides, assembly GCA_037367405.1. Taxonomy (NCBI): domain Eukaryota; kingdom Viridiplantae; phylum Streptophyta; class Magnoliopsida; order Alismatales; family Hydrocharitaceae; genus Ottelia; species Ottelia alismoides. The sequence continues at coordinate 119,542 of JAZKJV010005648.1, forward strand.
TACTCTGCCTCAGTAGTTGAGAGAGCAACACATTTCTGTAGTTTGGATTGCCAAGATATGGCTCCCCCTGCAAAAGTAAAAATGTAGCCTGAGGTGGACTTTCTCTGGTCCGTGTCACCTGCCATATCTGCATCAGTGTAGCCACACAATTTGGGATCTGACCTCCCAAAAGCAAGACACATACTTGAGGTCCCTCTCAAGTATCTCAAGATCCACTTCACTGCCTCCCAATGGTCCTTGCCTGGGTTAGACATGAACCTGCTCACCACGCCCACTGCATGGGCTATGTCTGGTCTAGTGCAAACCATGGCGTACATGAGGCTCCCAACTGCTGACTGGTATGGGATCTTGGACATCTCTGTCTTCTCCTCAGAAGTAGAAGGACATGACTCTTTGGATAGCTTGAAATGAGAAGCTAAGGGCGTACTGACAGGATTGGCATTCTTCATGTTGAACCGCTCCAACACGCGTTCAACATAGCTTCCTTGTGACAACCACAACATGCGCTTCTTCCTGTCCCTTGTAATCTGCATCCCTAAGATGTGACTTGCCTTGCCCAAATCTTTCATCTCAAACTCCTTGGAGAGTTCCCTCTTGAGCTTTGCAATCAAGTTGGAATCATGACCTACAATCAACATGTCATCCACGTAGATCAAAAGAATGACAAACCTGTCATTGGGAAGACGACGAACATATACGCATGGGTCGGCTGCTGTCCTCTTGAAGCCTTGCTTTCCCATGAAAGCATCAAACTTCAAGTACCATTGTCTCGGGGCTTGCTTCAAGCCATATAGACTCTTCCTCAACCTGCATACCATATGCTCTTTCCCTCTCTCTTGAAAACCCTGTGGCTGCTCCATGTAGATCTCTTCCTTCAAATCACCGTGAAGAAACGCCGTCTTCACATCCATCTGCTCCAGCTCAAGGTCCATGCTAGCAACAAGTCCTAGCACCATTCTCACGGAGTTCATCTTCACCACTGGGGAGAAGATCTCATCATAGTCCACGCCTTCCTTCTGGCTGAAACCTTTTACCACCAATCTGGCCTTGTACTTCACCTGCTTGCCACTATCATCTGACTTCAGCTTGTACACCCACTTGTTCTTCAAGGCTCTCTTCCCTTTAGGAAGCTCAACAAGGTCATAAGTGTTGTTCTTTTTGAGAGATAGCATCTCCTCATTCATTGCATTCTGCCAATGACCCTTGTCCTTGTGCACCTGTGCCTCCTCAAAAGTGTATGGCTCACCTGCATCTGTGAGCATCACATACCTAGAAGTGGGGTAGCGGGATGATGGCTGGCGTGTCCTCTCAGATCTCCTGACCCGAGGCTCTGCTGCATCTGCAACTGGATGGGGCTGCTCCCCCTGCCCTAGGTCCCCTGGACCTGCATCAACGGGGTCTGCATCTGGCTCATGTTGCTCTAGCTGTCCATCCTCTCCACCTGTACCCTGTACTGGAGAGGGCTCTGTGTCCTCATCACTGTCATCATCCATGGAGATCTCATCTCCATCACCACTCTCAGTGGTGTCTTCAGCCAATGTCTGATTCTCATAGAAAATCACATCCCTGTGCCTGGTGACTGTCCTCTTCCTTGGATCCCAAAGACGGTATCCAAACTCCTGATCTCCATAGCCAAGAAAAATACAAGGCACCGCCTTGTCATCCAACTTCTTCCGCTGCTCCTTGGGTACCAATGCATAGGCCTTGCATCCAAACACCCTCAAATGAGCATATGAGGGGTCTTTCCCTGTCCAAACTCGCTCTGGAATCTGAAAGCCCAAAGGAACTGATGGAGATCGGTTCACCAAGTAACAAGCAGTGCGAACCGCCTCAGCCCAAAAGGTCTTGGGCAACTTCGCTGTCTTCAGCATACAGCGGACTCTCTCAACAATGGTCCTGTTCATCCTCTCAGCTAGACCATTGTGCTGGGGTGTGCCTGGCTCTGTCCTCTCATGCCTGATGCCGTGCTCTGCACAATAGCCCTGAAAGCTATGGGAGGTGTACTCTCCCCCATTGTCCGTGCGTAGACACTTCAACAATTTTCCTGTCTCACGCTCAACCATGGCATGGAACTTCTTGAAGCAATCAAACACTTGATCCTTCGACCTCAGCACATACACCCACACCTTCCTAGATGCATCATCAATGAAGGTGACAAAATACCTGTTGCCTCCCAAAGAGGCTGTGTCCATGGGACCACAAACATCTGAGTGAACCAACTGAAGAAGGTCTCCCTTCACCTTGGATCTCGCTCTGTACGGTGCACTCCTGCTCTTCCCAACCTCACATGCATCACAAGGTGACAAAATGATGTCATTGTGGTAGGGGATCAACTCTCTCTTGCTAAGAAGCTGCAAGCCCTTCTGGCTCATGTGGCCAAGCCGACGGTGCCACAAATCTGAGTTATCTGCTTCACTAGCATGCAAACTGCCGTCCATGACCTTCACTCTAGTCATATAGAGTGTGTGACACAAACTGCCTCTCGCCATGATGAGAGAACCCTTGCTGATCTTGCATCTGCTGTCGCCGAACTTCAGATGGTATCCTTCACTATCTAGCTGTGAGCCAGATATAAGGCTAAGCCGCACATCAGGAACATGCCTCACATTCTGGAGTGTCATTGAGCACCCAACATCCGTCTGGATCGAGATGGTGCCCATGCCAATGATCTTAGAGTAACTTTCGTTACCCATCAAGACTCTCCCAAAATCACCCCTAGTGTAGGTGGTGAAGAACTCCCTGTGTGGAGTTACATGATATGAAGCGGCTGTGTCAACAACCCACTCCAAATCGCTCCCTGCGTGCAAGCACTGATCCTGGATGGTGAGAATCACCTCTTCTGCACTCTCATCTGCCACAACTGCAGCTACATTGCCATCTTCCTTTTTCTGGTCCTTCTTGGCTTCAGCTTGCTCTCTCTTCCAAATCCTGCAATCTCTCTTCCAGTGACCTGGCTTCTGGCAATGGTGACACTTTCCTCTGCCCTTGGACTTATCCCTGGATTTCTGCCTCTCTTGTGAAGCTCCTCTGCTGCTGGATCTTCCTCTCCTCTCAACTGCGTACACATGTGAAGAGGAGGATGCCTCTCCGGATGAGCGGCGCCTGATCTCCTCATTGAGGAGACTGCCCTTGACCATAGCCATGGTCAGCTTGCTATCCTTCGCAGAGTTGCTCACGGTGACTACTAGAGTCTCCCAACTGTCTGGCAAAGAACCCAACAAGAGAAGTGCCTGCAGTTCGTCATCAAGAACCAAGCCCATAGATGTCAACTGGTTGATCATGCTCTGGAAGTCATTCAAATGCTCTGCCACCTTGCATCCATCCTTGTACTTCAAGTTGACAAGCTTTCTAATCAAGAAAGCCTTGTTGGTAGCGGTCTTCTGGTCATAGAGCTCGGACAGCTTGTCCCATAGCTCCTTGGCATTTGTCTCCTCAGCCACGTGATGGAACACCGACATGTCAAGCCACTTCCGAATGGTGCCAATGGCCTTTCGGTTCAACTTTGTCCACTCTCCTGCGGACATATTCTCCGGCTTGGCGCTCTCCCCCTCCACGGGATCGTGGAGGTCCTTGCAATACAATATGTCTTCCATCTTGGCCTTCCAGATCTGCCAGTTGCTGCTTGTGAGCTTAATCATAGTGCCTTCCTCATCTTTGCCCATATTGCTCAAACCTGAGCTCTGATACCACTTGTTGGGGATATATCAAGATAATGCGGAAACAATCAACCTAGGATCTGTATCCCCCTGAAACTGTCCTGCAGCAAAGATGGCACAAACACAATATGTGTTCCCCACACGGGAACTCAATGCAACAATGATAGCAACCACCAGCAACCACAAGCAAGCAACCACACGAGACAAGATTTTTACGTGGAAACCCTTCTCAATGTGAGCAAGGGAAAAACCACGGGGCAAGACCGGCAACCAAGCACTACGGTCAAATGTGTTAATGTTCTTCCCGGTTTTGTTGCCCACAAAACCGAGGTACAAGCACACACAACGGATAGTTCTTCAACAAGGAACAAACTATCCCTAGGTATCTAACTATACCACAATGTGCTCAAAACAAGGAGTACAAGATAACTCCCCTTGTGGGCTCCCGGATGGAGACCCAAATATGGCTTCTTGAGGTCGTCCGCAACGACCTCACTTCAGCTCCTCTCGAGCTCGACTTCCCGCTGCGCCTCCAACCCAAACCGCAGCTCCCAAGACCCTCTGCTGCTGCTGCCCTCGAGCACGATGCTCGGCTTCTTCCTCGCTCTCTCTCTCCCGCTCGCGTGGAGGAAGCCGGAGAAGAAGGGGATCTGGAATCCCTTTGCCGCTGCTGCTGAAAATGGGGGGTTAGGGCTAAAACTCGGCTGGAATGTGCGGGTGGAATGCAATCATCGAATGGGGCTCTCGCAGTCCCTGGAAATGGGACCAAAGATGGGGCAAATATCACAAGTAGCCCCCCAAGTTGGGGCAAATTGCTGCAGCCTCAAATTGAGCCCAGTTGGGGCTGGAAATATTTCACCGATACCCAACAATCATAACCGAACTCCTATACAAGAGATGGTCAAGGAGATGTGGACATGTCTTAGATGTATTCTTAGCAAACAATCAAAACCCGTTTGGTTGAAATCTACATGCAGATTTGGTTCATCTCTCATGAAGACTCCTCCCTCATCCAATACTATCAAAAAAATATACAACTTTATGAGGAGCATGTCATTTTTCAACCGATTTGTTGTCCCAAAAAGATTAAAGAGTGATCTAAGTGGTAGGGCTACATATTTATTGCTAATTTGAGCCACCGTTATTAGACAGCGAAAGATCACTTTCTTACCTCTAACATTGTTTTGTCACTTTAGGTGATACTCGAACAATTTAGCAACCTAATTCACTCTCAACCATTTCTATTAAGTCCAGACTACAGTTTTTCTTACATCATCTAGACATTGTGGTCGTTGTGCTTTTCATGGTGACTGAGGTCGTGACTTTGCACATGATTGAGGACCCAATTAACCTCCTTGTATGCATTGCGACAGACTTGGCCAACTGTCTGATAAATCTCTGGCAAAGAATGGTAGAGCTCCTCTGGGCATAGATACTATTACTTAGATGTTGACGATTTTCATACTATTACTTAGTTGTAGATCAGGAATAGCCTGTTTAACTTTCTTCCACGAATTACTCTTGTCTTATGCAGCTGTTGTAAAGCATGTATATTATTACTTCCTCTAACAGCGCATATAGTCTATCTACCACCACAAATACTTTAGCCAATTATATTTTTAAATATGCACCTACATGGATTACTGATTCTGAAGCAACTAGACATCTTACTGAATATGGCCGTTTGTTTAACTCCTCCCAACCTTATACACAAGTGAATCCAATTCGATCATTTAATGATGCGCATTCTCTTATTACCTCTGCAGTAGTATTGAGTTATCTTCCAGACTCAAGCATCCGGAGTTTTTTGTGCACCCGACTTCCCTTGAACTTATTATATGCATATAGATTATGTTCTAAACTCATTTGTAGAGTGAATTTTGATGTTGATCCATAGCACCTTCAACTTGGTCACACGTCTGCCAAACCTCCCTAAGATGTTACCAGAATTGACTTTGTTGAATCCCTTTAAGTAAGAAGCTTGTCAGTTTAGAAAATATCATAAAGTGTTGTTCTTTTTAAGGATTGAGTCTCATCGTTCCACTCTATTTGCTTCAATCCATTAAAATTTTTAGGGACTAAGGCCTGTTTGGTTGCTGGGTTGGACTGGGTTGGGTTGGGCTGGGTTGGGGTGGGTGAATAGTAATCTGTGAGGAGGAAGTACCCTTGTGAATAGTAACCAGGGTTGGGCCAACCCTGCCCAACCCTGCAACCAAACATGTGGGGGGTGGTGAAGGGCTTCCTCGAAGGCGGCAGCTGGCAAGACCAACATAGGGATGACCGATGGGCTCCTCGCAGTTGAGACCGACGCGGGGGAGTGGTGGCGGGACCGGAGTGGGAGATGATGAGGGGGTTCCTCCCGGTGGAGACTATTGCCAGGCCTCACGACGATCCTCCTCGACGACGGTTTTGGTGTGGGGGTAGGGCAAAAGGAGAAGGTAGGGCATGGGAAGGGATTTGGGAGAGGCTGTGTTGGGAAGTGAGCCATCTCATTGGAATGTGAGTTCTCTTTGGGAAGAGTGAGATGATCAAAACCCTTGGATTGATCTTGATCCAAGGGTTACATTGCCCAAACTTCGACTCTACTTTCGATTTTCTGCATGTTCACTCTACAACAATCAGGAAAGCAATCTGTTATTATGCTTATTTTAATTCAGAAAGTCTAATTAAAGGCCGTTCTAGAAAATTTTGCAAATCAAGGTATCTGAGGTGTGGATTCCTACCTTCGCAGAATATAACTCTTTCGTGGGAGTTGTGCAAGAAAGTTACAAGTTTGTAAGTGGGATTTCACTACTCCCACTTTAAAGTAGCAAGGATAAGCGGAGACGTGAGTCTGATAGAAGTGCTAGAATGTGGTTCTAAGTCATGGATTTCACCCGTTTGGGTTTCCACTTAAAAATCTCTGAATATTTGCAACAATATTTTTCTATTTGCATTTTTCACAATTCAGGCCCCCCTTGTGCATATTGATCAATTCCAGTCCCTTAGAGAGTGGCATCAAGACATTACCGCTCTTGTGAGATGTCATGAAGTGAAGCACGATTTAACTCTTCCTCGGAGAGTGCACGATATAAGGTGATGGCCAACTTTTAGTTTAGAGCCATAATCTTTATTTATGTGTTGGTGTATCATTGTTCTTTCTCTTTGACATACATGAATGGATTCTTTACCATGTACTAGACGATGAAAATCTCCTAATTGCGAAAAAAATATCATCTTTCGTCCTCCAATGAGAAAAGTCCGTCCTCTTGAGATAGGGTGGATGATTGATGGAGTTTCCCTTGATACTGGATACATTATTGGTCATTATGATTTGAGTTATGTCGAGGTGTGGTCCAAGTTCCGATATCAAATGATAATTTATCAAATATCGTTGTGGATACCCAAAAGAGTTAGTGATCAAAGTGATCGATTATATAGCCTATGGATCACAACAAACAAACAAACCATGCATAGAACTGTCAAATCATAGTTAATCAAGTAAACATAAATGAACACGGTCATTTTAACGAGGAACCCCAACCAATTAAAAACCTCAACCAGAATAACTCCAACTCGAGAATTCAACTGATCGAATCACTCAACCCTATCCACTATCAAAATGGTTGAAATATCGCCCATATCGATTTCGATATCGTTTCGATATCATATCGATATGACATTTCAACGATATTTCGGCGATGTATCGCCGAAATATCGCCCATATCGACACACTTTTGTGAAGGAAATGCCTAAAAAGGAGGATATATCGTCATATCGCTACCCATATCGGTCTCGTCTCGATATCGATATATCGGCATATATCGCGATATTTCCTTCCATGCTAGTTTCAACAAGGCATCTCCTCATTACACCTTGCTATATTTGAAAATATTTAGAATCAAACTTCTCTTCCACGTCAAAAAAGGGCTCCCGCAACCTGGACAACTCATATAGTATACTCCTGCAACCTGGGCAACCCATATATGATAAGTACAAGAAATAAAACCTCATTACCTCAAGATATATGTAATATAATACGAGGTAAAATAACAATGATCTCATATATTTTGAATGTGTAAGCGCAAGGCTTGAAGCATGATGTGCAGCACTTCTTTCTCACCAAGATCGAAGTTAAACATAAGTTGGAAACTCTTTTCAACACTTTAAAAGAATGTAAAGAGTGAAGTGGATGAGAGTTAGTTGAGTGGAAATGAAAGGAATGGCTTTCATTTTACAAGCATCAAAAACCAAAGTTCATTAATGAACGGGTATGGTGGTTGGACAAAGCAATCACTGATAATCATAGATGTCAAAAAGTGATCGAATGGAAAATTCAAGTCAGTTGAATGCAAGATTAGTCAACTGACCAAAAGGGTCAAACAGATGGGTAGTCATCCAAAAGTAGTCATTAGTCATGTATCTATTGAATTGGCGTTCATCAAGAAGTAGTCAACTGATCAAAAGCATTAGGAATAAAAAGATCACTTTGGGAGATCTAAATAGTAGTAGAAGTTATCAAAACCGGGTATGCTATAGACGAATACTAAAGAAGGATGTAGAGGAGGCTTTGAAGGTAATGAAACCTGGGAAATGTGTAGGATCTTGTGACATTTCTATAGAAGTATGGAGATTTCTATGTGATTGTGGCTTGTCTTGGCTCACAAATTTATTCAATATTATTTGACGAAGCAAGAAAATACATGAAGAATTGATGAAAAGCACAGTAGTGCCTCTTTACAAGAATAAAGTATACTTCAAATTATTCGAGTTACAAAAATATCAAATTGATGAATCATACGATGAAAATTTGAGAATGTTTGATTGAAAGAAGGTTGAGGGAGGTTTACAAAGTAACAGAAAAATTAATTCAGATTCATACCAACTCGCTCAACTATATCCACCTGTTGAGGAGAAAAATGAAGATTTATAAAGCTAAAAGGAAGAGCCTTCATATGATTTTTATTGATTTGGATAAGGCTTGTGATTTAGTTCCATAGGAGGTCTTGTGGAGAGTTTCAAAAAAGAGACAAGTACATGTCAAGTGCATTAACCTTATAAAGGATATGTATGATGGGGCTTCATCTTGTGTAAGGATCCAATCTGAAAAGAGCGGCTATTTTTAACATCAGCATCGCTCTGAATCAAGCTTCGACTTTGAGCCATTTCCCTTTTACTTTGATTATGTACGAGTTGACTAGTCACATCCAGGATCATCTTGGTATATGTTGTTTTCCGATGATATTGTGTTAGTTGATGAGATCAAAGATGGATTAAATGAGAAGCTTGAGGTTTGGATGCATACCTTAAAAACTAACGGATTTCATAATAGGTCTAGGACTGGATATATGAAGTGCGCATTTGATGGAAGCAGTTGTGAAGGAAATGAGGTGAAGAATTATTTTAGATACTTGGAATCTGTTTTGCAACATGATAGGGAAATTGATGGAGATGTTACTTATGGAATAAATACAAGTTGACTAAAGTGGAGAGGAGCCTCTATTGTTATATGTGATAAGAAAATTCCTTTGAAAATCAAAGGAAAGTACTAAAAAGCAACCGTGAGAATTACTATGCTTTATGGATCTGAATGTTATCTTGTGAACCATAGACATGTGCAGAAAATGGCAATAGCAGAAATAAAAATGCTATGATGGATGTGTAGTCATTAACAAAAAGATCAAATTCGGAACGATGTGATCAGTAGGAGATTTAGTGTGGCTCCGATAAAGGATATGATGGGAGAGAACAACTTAAGGTGGTTTAGCCATTTGCAAAGGATGTCGGTCAATGTACTAGTTATAAGATGTGATATTTGGGATATTAAGCATGCTATGAGAGGGCACGGAAGGCCCAAAATTTGTCGAAAGGAGACTATCCGAAGGGATCTTGTTTATTTGGATCCAAGTTTGAGAATGACTCAAAATATATCTGGATTCTGAATGGAGGCAAAAAAATCATATAGCAAACCTTACTTAATGTAGGAGAAGGCTTAATAATTGTTGTACTGAAATATTTATGCATGAGCGCATGTCACCACCACAAGGCTAATCTTTACCCCAATCAAATCAATTGGACATGCACTAGAAAATGCCGCCTATCTACCATTATGCAACAATCAACGGAATATGCACAATCCCCAACTAACAACCTCGATACCCCCTGTGAACATTCCCATGCTTTGCAAAATGCCCGACAACATGCAGGTGTCGCATATGTGACCCACTTTCCTGCATCAAAAGCAAACAATCTGGACCTCGATGCAACTTCTGAAACGGTTGTGCCCTCCAAATCAAAGACAACGAACATTCCAGACCCTAGACCCCCGACACCGTCACAAGCTTCCCCTACAACATTTTGTATTTCCACCCTGACTCCTTATTAATTCTGATTTATAATTTATAACAAGGAGTTCATCCATCCAATTCTATGATTTCCTTCTTTTTATTGTTGGAAAGATGTGATTATACAATTTCATAAAAGGGTGCTGCTCCAGGAAATATCACCATTCCCTCTTCCCAATAAATTGTCTCTCAACCTTTATTTTTCCTTGTCCCGCATCCTTATCCTAATAACTTCTCAACTCAATCCACCCCTCCAGCCAACAAAACCAAAACCACCTCACTTCCATCTTCACAAGAATCACAACTTTTTCCGACAATCAACAAATAAATGTACAACTGTCAAATCCACCAACTCTCACCTTCCCTTATAAAATCTCAGCCACCATCTGATGCAGCACAAAACAAATAAACAGGGCATCATTTTCTATTTTTCTATCCATAAATTAGAGTCTAATTATTTTTACGTAATCGAGTCGTCGCATTTTTTATTTAAATAAAAGAGATCGCGTGTAATCTCAAATTAGTTAGTCAGTTTGCAATTTGAATTTCGAATTTAAAATTAGAGTCAATTAGGATAAGGGAGATTTGATATTTGATTCAAATCAATTAGAGTCAATTTGAATTTTATTTCTATTTTGTAATCCCGCCCCTCCTATATATAAGGGATGGTAAACAATTGTTTGGGACAGTTGAAGTTGAATTAAAATTGAAATTTTATCTCTCTCTCTCTCGTCTCTCTCCTCACCCACGCAATCTTCACGCTTCTTCCTCGAATCTCGTGTAACCGACGCGCCTTCTCTTCTCTCTTCCTCCAATTTCTTATCCACCAAAATTTCCACCATCAAAATAATTTTTTAACCGTTGCAAATGCCCGATTTGCATCAATTGGTATCATAGCATGGCATCTAGATCGTCCTCACGATCTGACGATCCATCCAGAGGCTCGCACAGACGTATGACCAAGGAATCTTGTTCAACGAACCAAGCATGGTGTACTGTGATTAGACAAGCACTATCTAATATGCTCCAAGTTTGTGCCGATATGCAAGCTTTGGCGTCACAGATACGAGAGCCGCGTAATGTTGAAGCGTTGATGCACCAAATAGAAGAGAATGCCGCCAAAATCGCTGCCAAGAAAGCCGCCGAATCGAAGTCTTCCACCACTGAAGCCGCTATCCAGATTTTCGACGAAGAAAAACGAGAAAAAATCGCTGTTATCGACGATCTGCTTGCTGTCCAAGTCATTTCAAACATGCAGTCGCTAGAGAAATTGACCCCAACGCCATCCACAACCCTCCTACGGGTTCCCAGCACCACCACCGTGCCTCCGACCCCTCCTCCCACCACCCCCGCACCTCCTGCAGCGCACCCCCCAGCGCCCCCTCCCGCCACCATCGCACCTCCTGCGGTGCACCCCCCAGCACCAGCCCTCCTCGACCCTCTCTCCAACGCCTTCCCCCACTCCCCTCCACCTCTCCCCGACGCCATTGCCACCTCCCCTACAACACCTTTCCACGACCTTCCCTCTCCACCTCCCTACCCGATGCCGCACCCTCCCGCCACCCCCGCATCGCCGCCACTGGAGTCCCCGCCTCCAGTTCATATTCTCGAGCCCCCCTTCCCCTATGCAGCTTCACTGCCATCGCTTTTCCCCACCCCCTTCCCCGCCGCCAACGTCACCATCCTCTCCGTCTCTACCCGATGCCGCCAAAAGCCAACCGCAAACCCCGTCATTGCTGCCCTTGCATCACCACGCGCAACCACCGTTGGGGAGCCACGCTCTGTCGCCCTCGCATGATCGTGTGTTGCCTCCCTGATGCGATCTCGAGCCGTCGAGGCTGCTGGAACCCTAGCCATAAGGTTCAGCACCGCCTACATCGATGGGAAGGAGAACGAGTCTCACAGACTCCTGATTTATCTCCATCGAAGAGTTAATCCCTTGAAATTAGGAATTTGGAGTGGCTTTGGAAATTGCAAGAACCTCCCTATACCGAAAATATATGGTATAAAGGTTAAAGTTAATGAGAATTTAAGAGGAGAGCTTTTAAATGAAGGGGTACGGAAATTGCAGAGATGCCCTCCAATTAAAAAAACTACAAACGTAACTTTGAAAAGGACCTAATTGGGGAATTTGAAGCTACAATTTCAAGATTGAATTCTCCAACGGCGCGTCGAAGATCAAGCAATTCATCGGAGACGAATTTTTTCAAGCGGAGGAGAACTGATGCAGCACGAAACAAATAAATAGGGCCTCATTTTCTATTTTTCTATGCATAAGTTAGAGCTTAATTATTTTTAAGTAATCGAGTCGTCGTAATTTTTATTTAAATAAAAGAGATCGCATGTGATCTCAAATTAGTTAGTCCATTTTTAATTTGAATTTCGAATTTAAAATTAGAGTCAACTAGGATAAGGTAGATTTGAATTTTGATTCAAATCAATTAGATTCAATTTGAATTTGAATTTTATTTCTATTTTTGTAATCCCACCCCTCCTATATAAAGGGGATGGTAAGCAGTTGTTTGGGACAGTTGAAGTTGAATTAAAACTGAGATTTTATCTCTCTCTCGTCTCTCTCCTCCCCCACGCGATCTTCGCGCTTCTTCCTCGAATCTCGCGCAACCGACATGCCTTCTCTTCTCCCTTCCTCCAATTTCTTATCCACCAAAATTTCCACCATCAAAATAAATTTTTTATCCGTTGCAAATTCTCGATTTACATCACCATCCATGTCGTTGATCCAATGATATCGCTGCCAAGCACCAAAATGACCCAGTGCACCTCTTGAGATGCCCCTCAGCACAACCTTTGGCACCACCTCCCACTCCCATCACCACCCCAACCGTCTCCTAACACCCTAATATGTCTGGATACATATGCTTGTCATTGCTGCAAACTCACCCACTCCCACTTTGCCCCCAACTCATCAGTGATGCAGCACTTACCCGAGCAGCACACAACTGACGGTTTCCCTTGACCAGTGAGACCAGGTTTACTGTCCACTATTGACCAGGTTTACTGGCTTTGTAGAAGAATCATCCAGGTGTTCCCTGAATTACTTTTTGAGGAAGTGACTAATGTGTCGTATCCATTTGGCCAGAACTAATTGTCTTGTTGTGCTGAGACAAATGTGCACGTTATTTGACATCTGTTGCTTGCATCTCTAGTTCAATAGTTACAGTTGTTATCTTTGTTGTAAGAACTATAGCAAAGTTTTCTTCTTGATTGTTTATGTATTGAAATGTTCGCTCATCTTCTAGCTTGCATTTTTCATTGCATCATGTGTGTTCAAACTGTTGGTCAACATTTTTGATCGGGTCATGTAGGCTCAAAATAATTCTCAAGCTTGAGAAGATGGTTTATTTCCGATTTCACTATTATGGTTGCACATCCATTGCTAATCAAAATCATGCAGCATGCTGATGATGTATTTCTTCCTTCAAAATGCGAGGCAGCATACCTATGAGCCTTATTGGTACGTTTTGGGAGAGGCCTCTACAGTAAGGGCCACCATAAGGTGGCACTCGTCTAGGGGAATGAGGAAAAAAGGGCCACTAGTCCGCTAATGCCATGATGTCCACATGTACAAAGTTCCAAAACTCTCGAAAAAAACAACTGAGAAGCCAGCCAGATCCAACACCTCACCAGTATTCAACTCCAGAATCATTGTTCTCACCCTTCCATCCAAGGATCCAAATATCGATATCGTATCGGTAAGCCCGAAAAAGGATATATCGGGAATACATCGACGATATCAGTGGAAATCTCGGAAATGACGTAAAAAAGCGATTTTTCGCAAATTAAGATTATACAAATTCTTAAAACAATAAATAACATATAAATACACACTTATATTCAAGAATGACGTGTATTTAGCAGACCACTATACATTATATCACACATATCACTATTGTCAATGATGACTATTGACTGTTGACTATTGAGAGGTATTAGAAAGGAAATGATGAAATTTAAATAATAACTTAGTAACATCGGGGAGGTGTATTCATCACATGAACTCTACAACACATCGCATATTATATGTAAAAAATGCCAGCTATATCAGATATCATACGAATAAGTTAATGGGTAAAATAACATGTATGTATGTAGAAATTCCTTGAATAGCTCCAAAGATGTTTCATCTCCATTGCAACAGGGGCGAAGCCCCCCTTTCAAGCACCCCCAATCCGAAAATAAATATAAATCATTATGTGTTTTTAATACCATGAATACAGAAGCAAAATCTCAAACAAATAGACTAGAAATTGAAATGAGTGTTATTGAGCAATATCAGCTCGTATCAATGTCGACCGATACCTTAAAAATTTTGATCGAAATCTTCAGTTTTTGACCAATATGAGACGAATTCAATATACACTTATTGAGATATTTATATATCTTTATATTTATTTGTTATTTCTATTTCCTTTATGTACCTTTCCTGTAATTTACCCAAGGCTTTTCTCCTATATAAGAGAGCCTTAGGGTCTCAATAATGAATGTAATTCTGTTTTCGCCCAACATGGTATCGAAGCAATGATCCTAGACCGAGGTTACATATCCCACCAAACCCTAACTCTATTCCCCCCTGCCGGCCTGCACAACCGCCGCCTGCACATGCCGCCCAGCGGGCGCCTCCGGCCATCCCAGTCGTCGCCAACCGCTTCCTTGCGGCCTTGCCGCTCGCTGCCGCTTGCGGGCTGCAGTTCGGGTCCTATTTGCAGACCTATAAGGTCTGATTCTGATCAGAAGACGTGATTTAGGATATATAGATCATGTTTCCGGCCCTAGACTACAACAATGATTGAAGAGGATGGTTGTATGAGTCTACACGTACAATCGTTCCTTCATATGATTGTGTAGACTTGCTCAAAGGCGTCTACTTCCCAGTTTCAGTTCGGATTTTTGACGATTATCCATCATGTCACAGAACAAGGGTGACGTTTTTTCGTCGCCTGGTGCCTTCAACGACCCGGCTCCTATCGTGAAGATGGATGAGACCAACTACAAATTGTGGTCCATACAGTTCCGCACCCTTATGCAGTGTCATAACAAGGAGCACATTTTGACTGATTCAGAGTCGACGGGCAAAACCAGGGCTAATGCTTATGCACGGATTTGGCTCTCCGAGACGCTCACCGCGGAGATTGCCAATGGCATTGTCAATCAACCCACAGCCAAGGCTATGTGGGATATCCTAGCTGACACATATGGGCAAGCGAAGAATGAGAGCAAAATACTCCAGTTGCAGTATGACATTTTCTCGACCAAGCAAAATGGTCGGCCTCTTCATGCCCACTTCTCGCATCTCTGAGGCATGTTTGAGCATCTTCATAGTTTTGTACCCATTACTACCAGCACTGAGCAACAACAGGCATACAGGAAGGCCACTATGACAGGAGTCGTTCTTTTATCCCTTGACTCAGAGTACAATGCAGCACGTACTCAACCACTTACAGGAGAGACGATACCTCCGATGGAGGAGGTCTACAAGAGGACGAGCAGGATCAGTGCTTCGTCTACTACCATGGCCCAAACTCTCTCTACGATGGCTGCTTCTCGTGGCAGAGGGGGTACTTCATAGTTTCGCAGACGCGGATCTTATGGTCGAGGAGGACGTCAGCGTGACACATGCTCACATTGCCACCGTCCAGGACATTCGGAGGAGACATGCTATCTAAAGCATAGTTATCCAGTGTCTGCATGTGTAGCTGAGCAGACGGAGACTACTCCAGCTCCTTCTCATGATGTGAGGCTTGATGATATTGTCTCTAGATTGAGAGAGATGATGACTACATCGCCCGCCCCAGCACAGGATCTTCAGATGTTGCAGCTGTTGTCAGAGCTCTATGAGTTCGTCAGGTATTGCTTATGCACATACTAGTTGTAGCAACTCAGATTTGACTGATTGGATCATAGACTCCAGAGCTTCTTATCATATGTGTGGAGATCGGGCTCATTTTACTTCTTATAGATCTATCTATCCTGGTAGATCAGTGGTGATTGCTAATGGGGTTCATCTACCCATTATTGGTCAGGGGGAGATTGTTCTAGCCCCATCGATGCGTCTGTAAAAATGTCTTACATGCACAAGCATTTCATATAAATCTTTTGTCTATTAGTCAGATTAAAAAAGATTTACATTGCCTTGCCATTTTTTATCCATCTTCTCCTGTGTTTCAGGACATATTCATGGGTGGGGGTGATTGGATGTGGCCATGAAAAGAAAGGGCTTTACAGACAGGTTCAACCTCCGTGTGCTGGTGCAGCAACTATTCCGTCCGGATCTATTTCTCCTTTCATGCGGCATCTTCGCTTTGGATATCTTCACCTACAGAAGCTATGTCATGTTCTCCTCAGATCTTGTACTACCTTGGACTGTGAGGCATGTCAACTTGGGAAGCACCATCATTCCTCTTTTCTGAGTCGTCACAGTAGTTTGTTGTTTGAGTTGGATCATTTTGATATATGGGATCCTAGTCGTGTTCCTGATCATCAGAGATATCAATTCCTATATGGTTGTTGTGGATGATTTCTCTATATTATCTTGGGCTTTCTTGTTAAAGAATAAGCATGGAGCTGATCCTGCTATTAAATCGTTTCTTATTGAGATTAAGAACATTTTTTCTGCTAATGTGCAGTTTATTCGTACTGACAATGCCTTGGAGTTTTCTACTTTACAGTTGTCTGCCTTTTCTCAGATCTTTTGGTATCGTTCATCCGAATTTTTGTTCTTACACTTCGCAGCAGAATGGTGTTGAACGCAAACATTATCATCTTTTGGATGTCACGAGGACTCTTTTGATTCAGAGTCGAGCTCCTCATTCTTTCGGGGGTGGTGCGGTTCTCACTGCATGTTACTTGGTGAACCGCATGCCTTCTACTATCCTTGAAGAAAACATTACTTTCTTGATTGTGTTTCTCGAGAAGGACCTATTCTCCCTTACTCTCAGGGTCTTTGGGTCTGTGGCATTTGTCCATAATTTTACTCCTGGTCGTAACAAGCTCTCTCCTAGAGCTATAAAATGTGTGTTTGTTGATTATTCTCATACTCAAAAGGGTATAGATGTTTTGATCATGTAGGAGAAAATATTATGTGAGTGCTGATGTCATATTTTTTTAGTATATTATGTATTTTTCTCCTACAGGTGAAAACATTGTCTAATGTTGACTCAGGTGAGGATGTCTTTGTTCCACCACCTCCGTTATCTCCACCAACAACTCCCCAAGTTGAGTCTCAGTCACCTCCACCTCTGTCTACCTGACACAGTTCCTACCAGATTTTACATTCGCAAGTCCTCTACTCGTCCCTCTGCTCATGCGTCCTTCCCTATCATCCAACACGCCTCAGGTATGTAATGAACACATTGTTTCTACTGATGGCACTAGTTATATGCTTATTCCACAAGATATTATACAGGAGGAGCTGATACCGGAGAACAGAGAGGTTGATGACCTTGATGTACATGTTTCCTTGAGGAAGCCGCGTCGTAATTGTGTCACTTATCCTCTAATTGCGCATGTTTCCTTGTACCATCTTTCAGAGGAGTACATGAAGTTTTTTATGGGACTCTCAACTGTTACTAATCCCCGAACATATCATGAAACCATACAAGACAGTAGTTGGCGACTTGCCATGGAGGAGGAGATGGCCGCTTTGCAGTCTCGTGGTACCTGGGATGTTGTTTTTGCTCCTCCAGGTGCCTCTATTGTGGGGTGCAAATGGATCTTTATGGTGAAGCAGCGGGCAGATGGCAATGTGGATCGTTACAAGGCAAGGATTGTAGCACGTGTGTTCACCCAGACTTATGGGGTGGACTATCAGGATACCTTCTCTCCAGTGGTCAGACATTGGACATTGCGTATTCTTTTATCCATTGTTTTTTAACGGGAATAGTCTCTTTACCAAGTTGATGTGAAGAATGCATTCTATATGGAGATCTTCAGGAGGAGATATATATGCAGCAACAACTAGGGTTTGTTGCTGAGAGGGAGTCTCAGAAGGTATGTAGGCTACAGAAGGTGATTTATGACTTGAAGCGGAGTCCGAGAGCTTGGTAGTTGGTACTAGAAGCATTCAGAATTGATAGAGCACTAGGGGTTTGCGCGGTCTACTGTGGATCACTCGCTTTTTGTTCAGAGGATACAAAGAGGTATTGTTGCTATTCTTGTCTATGTTGATGATATTATTGTCACGAGTGATGATGAGTAGGTCATTCAGGCTGCCAAGGAGTTCCTAACTCAACAGTTTGTGACCAAGGACCTTGACAATCTTCGATACTTCATTGGATTAGAGTTTGCCAGGAACCAGCGTGGTCTTCTAATGACCCAAAGAAAGTTTGTGATTGATCTTCTACTAGAGACAGGTGGGTGCAAGCCCGCTACTACCCCTATTGATCTGAGTATGAAATTATATGATGATGACATTGATGAGGTAGATAAGAGGAGATCAGGGAACTTGTTGGGAAGCTCGTATATGCTACCATCAACAGGCCTAACATATCTTTTGTTGTGAGCAAGATGAGCCAGTTCATGGAGCGGCCCAGTAAGGTTCATACGGATGTGGTCTATATGATTTTGAGATATTTGAAGACTTCACATGGTACTGGTCTTTTATTCAACAGAGGTACGTCTCTTGATGTAACAGCTTGTGCAAATGCAGATTATACAGGATGCCCTAGAGACAAGAAGTCTACTTCCGGCTTTGCTATTTTTGTTGGGAGCTCTCTTGTGTCATGGAAAAGCAAGAAACATACAGTAGATGTTAAATTCAGTGCAGAAGCTGAGTACAGGGCCGTGGCACAGGGAAGCACAGAAATGATTTGGGTTAGATCGATTTTGATTGATCTTGCTATGAGGTTCCTCTTCCCATGCAATTTTTATGTGACAATCAAGCAGCTCTATTTATTGCCAATAATCCTGCATTTCATGAACGGATCAAGCATATAGAGGTCGACTGCCACTATACCAGAAACATAATCCAGAAGGGCCTCATATCTACTTCTCATGTTTCTAC
Organism: Ottelia alismoides; assembly: GCA_037367405.1. Lineage (NCBI taxonomy): Eukaryota > Viridiplantae > Streptophyta > Magnoliopsida > Alismatales > Hydrocharitaceae > Ottelia > Ottelia alismoides. The sequence continues at coordinate 138,540 of JAZKJV010005648.1, forward strand.
TGGAGATCAGACAGCTAATATTTTCACCAAGGCCCTTGCTAGAAGCCCTTTTCAGAGATGTTGTTCCAAGCTGAGTTTGATAGACATATATGTTCCAGCTTGAGGGGGGGTATTGAGATATTTATTATTAGAAAATAAGAATACGGGATATCAGAGATAGAAAAATAAACAAGAAGAACATCGGGATTTTACGTGGAACCCTACTCTCTAAGGAGCGGGATGAAACCACGGGAGAATGCCTCAAAGGGCCGATGTGTTCATTTACTTTTCTCATCTGATACAGGAGGGCGAGGGGCTTCTTATATAGCCTTCATTGAGTCTCCACATCTCACAGACAGTTAGTGACGCATATAACAAATACTCCAACATTTATATCTCTTTATATTTATTTGTTATTTATATTTCCTTTATGTACCTCTCATGTAATTTACCCAGAGCTTTTCTCCTATATAAGAGAGCCATAGGGTCTCAATAATGAATGCAATTCTATTTTTCCTCCAACAACACTCGAGTATCGAAATCCTTCCTCTAGCGATATCGATATATTGTCAATATAACACGATGTTTTGAACCATGTTATTTATTTGTTTCTGATTTATTACCAAATGTATTAATATAGGGATTGGCTAGAAAATCTCAACAAATCAACTTTTAAAGCTTAAAAATAAAAAATTACATTACAAGCTTCTTTTCTTATAAAACAAGCATCATAGTAAATAAATATAGTTGATATCGACAATAAAGCATTGATATCAACACGATATCGATGATACAACTTGAAATGTGGAAAGTTTGCAGTAAATATTTAAAATTTCAGCAATATCGATGATACTATGGCATATCATCAATACATCGCTTGATATCGATCGATATCGATATCCAATGTAATCTTGGTATCCCTAACTTGTCGATGTCAATATATCGAATATACCAAGATATTTCGATCTATGCTTCCATGTCAAGATGCCTCTGCTCCCAACCACCTCCAGCCTACATGTCATCCTCTATGAGGAAGTGCTCCCCACATTCCTATCCCCCTCAACCACAATACCATCCACCAAGATAAAATGGATATAAATAGAAGTGGCATAGCCATTGTAATTTTTTTATTAATCAATAATATATTCCTGGGTATGTTCATGCTGTGGCATTTCAATATATACATATATACAATTACAAAGAATATTATGACAGTGACAAAAAATAATGAATTACTGGCAAAGGAAAAAATAACAAATAATATGATACTAACAAATGATAAATGGATGAAGATATTGATAACTAAATGTTCTCCATAAAAATGAAGTAAAACTCTGCATTACCTAGTCATAATCTTTTTTCAAAAAAATAGAGCAATTAATATATTAAATATATAATTAACAAGTAAAGTTGTGCATTGCCTAATAAACACTAATATAATCATATTCTTCTCGATAGAATTTAGTGCAATTAAAAATGTATGTCTCCATGTGAATTAATGAATTAACAGTACTTTATGAAAAACATGTTCCTAAATAAAACAAGAACAAAGTAAACAAGAATAAAAGTCAATAAGATGATGAAAGATTTAACATTCCCCACTGCCAAGTTACGGCAAATATATACATTTATTTATTTATAGATATATAGATAGATATATAATGTAACATGTAAAATTGTGCATTGCCTAATAAACACTGATATAAACATGATCTTTTTGATAAAACGAGATACAATTGAATATATGTAGATATATATTCCAGTACTCTTTTATCTATTCCTTTTCCTTTTGTCAATATTATGTAATTTTTCCATAGGTCTCTCCTCTATATAAGAGAGCCTAGGGTTCAAGGAATAAACAAGTCTCTCATTTTTCCCAACATGGTATCAGAGCGGCGGTCCTATAGTGGAGCTCTTGTACCCGAAACCCCAACCCTAGCCCCCACCTCCTGCCCTCTCTTGTGGAGTCGCCGCACTTCCAGCGGCCGGTGCCGCCGCACTTCCCACAGCTGGTGCCGCCGCACCTCTCTCGGTCGGTGCCGCTGCACCCGTCTCGCGGCCATGGAAGGCAATATCAATATCGATATCGTTTCGATATCGTATCGATACGATATTTTGACGATATATCAACGATATATCGCTGAAATATCGCCAAAATCGATGATCCTTTATGAAGGAATGGCCTAAAAAGGAGGATTTATCGGCGTATCGATATCGATATCGATCTCATATCGATATCAATATATCGCCGATATATCGCGATATATCCTTCTATGTCTGCAGCGGCGCAGCCAGCGCCGCCGCACCTCTCATCTACGATCGGAGTCGCTTCACCCTTCTCCCTCAGATGGTGTCGTCGCACCTCTCTCTCTTGGCTGGTGTTGTCGCACCTTTTTCGTCCGCGGTCTGTGTTGCTGCCTCTCTTGATGCTCGCACCGGGGTTCCTTTTCATTGATGGGGTTGGTTGCGATTTGAGTCTACACATTCAACCAACTTCTCTTATGTCAGTGTGGACGATATGTTCTCTGGTCTACTCCCGAATCTTCCTCGTCAGGCAACATGTCACAAAGCAAGGTAGATATCCCCACCACATGCGCCTTCAGAGGTCCTACGTCTATAGTCAAGATGGATGGGTCGAACTACGAGTTGTGGGCCATGCAGTTCCCAAGGGTAAGAAGCACATCCTTACCGAGAAAGAAGCGACGGAGAAGACAAGGTTGTATGCATCATGGAGGTTGATGACACATGCTCAGGTCTGGTTGTCTGGTACCTTGATACCAGAGATTGCAAACGATGTCCTGCACCCGCCCACTGCCAAAGCCATGTGAGACATTCTTGCTGCCATGTATTCACAGGGCAAGAATGAGACGAAAATTCTGCAGCTTCAGCATGACATCTTCACTACAAAGCATAATGGTCGACCCATACATGCTCTCTATACTACCTTGCGAGAGATGTTTGAGAAACTTCATAGCTCCATACCTCTTACGGCTACTCCAGAGCATTTGCATATTGGAATGCCACAATGGTTGGTGTCTTCCTGGCCTCTCTTGACTCACAGTATGAGGTTGCTTCTTCCCAGATAATGGCGAATGCTACCATTCCTCCCATGGAGGAGGCCTTCCGTAGATTGAGCTGGATCAATATTTCAACTCCTCTGCCATGACGGCCTCTTGTGGAAGGGGTAACCCATCTCAGTTCCGTGGATGGGGATCACATGGTAGAGGTGGACGTAGTCGTGGATCACCTTGAACTTATTGCTACCGATCTGGTCATACAGAAGATACATGCTACTCCAAGCACGGTTTCCCAGCGTCCACCCGCGTAGCAGAGCAGGTTCAGTCTTATGTTGCTCGAACCCATGCATGTTTGTGCCATAGCCATGTACTCATATTCAGCACTAGATCTAACAATTACAGTTTGCTTCTTGCTTTTCCACGAGACAAGTGAATCTCCAACAAATATAGCACGTCCCAGGTTTGTTTTGACAACATTACTTCTAATGATGGGACTGATGATGTTTCTCAGCGGGGGTTATTTTAGGAGGTTGATGACTATGTCGTTGGCAGGGATGATGATGATCTTGATTTACCTAGCTATCAAGAAGCAGAAGCATTCCTGTGTTTCATATTCGATTGTTTCTCATGTCACCTTCGATCATTTGACGGGAGACTTCAGGAGGTTTATTGTTGCTTTATCCACCGTGACCATACCACGAACTTAACAAGAGGCATTGACGGATAGCATGTGGTGTCTAGCTATGGAGGAGGATATAGTGGCTCTTCAGTCGAGAGGTACTTGGAGTCTTGTCCGACCCCCACTGGGGCATCTATAGTACGTTGCAAATGGGTATTTACTATGAAGCATAATGCAGACAACAGCATTGATCGATACAAGGATCGACTAGTTGCACGTCGCTTTACTCGGACATATGGGGTGGATTATCTTGACATCTTCTCTCCAGTTGCTCGTCATTCTACCCTACGGATTCTTTTATCGATTGCAGTGGTTCAAGATTGGGCTTTGTTTCAACTTGATGTCAAGAATGTCTTTTTTATGGTGATCTTCAGGAGGAAGTCTACATGCAGGAGTCGTCGGGGTTTGTTGTTGAGGGGGGATGTTCACACGTGTGTATACTTCGTAAGGCAATCTATGACCTTAAACAGAGCTCGAGAGCTTGGTTCCAGAAGTTCTCAGATTTGTTTGAGAAGCAGGGGTTCAAACGATCGAATGCAAATCATTCTCTTTTCATACAGAGAACCTCCAGAGGTATGATTTCTATTATGATGTATGTTGATGATGTACTTATTACAGTAGATGACATATAAGGAATAAAGATGGTGAAAGAATTTCTAGGTCATGAATTTGTTACCAAGGATCCTGGAGCTCTTAGATATTTTCTGGGACTGGAGTTTGCCAGAAATAAGCAAGGACTTGTGATGACTCAGAGGAAATATGTCACTGATTTGCTAAGTGACAAGGGCATGTTTGGATGTCGATCAGCTACCACGCCCATGGACCCAATCATGAAGTTGTATGATGATGATACTGATGAGGTTGACAGGAGAAGATATAGGGAACTGGTGGGAAAACTTCTTTATGTTACCATTACCAGACCCAATATTTCATTTGTTGTCATTCGGGTGAGCCAGTTCATGGAACAACCCCGTTAGGTACATATGGATGTTATACAAATGATACTAAGGTATCTTAAATCATCTCCAAGCGCAGGACTGCTATTTAAAAGAGGCGGTACAATCACTATCTCAGCGTGCGTAGATGCAAATTATGCAAGGTGTCCCAAGGACATGAAGTCCACAACAGGATTTGCTATATTTGTTGGAGATTCACTTGTCTCGTGGAAACGCAAGTAGCAAACTATAGTTGTTAGATCTAATGTTGAATCTGAGTAGGGCTATGGCACAAGCATGCATATAAATGATGTGGGTTCAATTAGTTCTTACAGATCTACATATAGATGGTCCTCTTCCCATGTCGATGAAATATGGCAATCAAGCTACCTTATTCATTGTTAATAATCATGCATTCCATGAAAGGACAAAGCACATTGAGGTCGATTGTCATTATATACGTAACGTGATTCACAAGGGCTTCATTTCTACATCACATGTCAGCTCAGTGGACCAAACGGCAGACATTTTCACCAAGTCCTTACTTAGAGGATCATTTTAAAAGTGCTCATCCAAGCTAAGCATGATAGATATCTATGCTCCATCTTGAGAGGGAGTGTAGAGATATATTTTTATATTTACGTACTCTTTTATCTATTCCTTTTCCTTTTGTCAGTATTGCGTAATTTGCCCATAGGTCTCTCCTCTATATAAGAAAGCATAGAGTTCAAGGAATAAACAAGTCTCTCATTTTTCCCAACAATATATATAATTATAATGATGCCATATGAATTACTAAACATGTGATAGAAAGATAGATAAATAGATATATAATGTGACATGTAAAATCATGAGCTTCATGGGAAAAAAACATGCTCCTAAACAAACAAGAACAAAGTAAACAAGATCAAAGTCAACGAGAGGATGAAGGATTTAACATTACCCGCTGCCAGGTTACCGCATGCTTTAAATCTGGTCCTCCTAAAAATATAAATAGCGAGTTTTATTTGAACAATAGGATATGAATATAATTTGGTCAATATAATAGGGCACCGAATAGTATGCAATACCCAAACATCATAAATAGTAGTAAATATTCATATATCTGCACCATATTACAATCAGCGAGAGGCATGAACAAAATGTGATTTTTTTAACAAAAAGGACGAACCTCCATAAGAGATCCCCACAAATAATAAAATTGTAATATATATATGGGGGGGGGGGGGGGGGGTTAATGGTGCTAACCTCGCCCTTTTTTAAGGGTTTGATGCGACTGCCCTATGTCATTTTTCCGCAATTTTTTTTTGAAAAATATCTCACCATATATATTCATCTATGTATTTCTCTGATATGTCATTCGAATTTCGTCATAAACGTAGACGCATATGTCATCCATCTAGAACATGTTGATTACAGCAATGTTTAGACCGTTAAAATTACATGTTCTATATGTAGGACATAGGAGTCTCCGTTTCTAACAAAATTCGAATGGCATATTGGGGGGTATATAGATGAATATACATGATGATATTTTGTAAAATAAAATAAAAAAGTTGCGGAAAAAGGGTGCGGGGGCAGCTCGTTGGCTGCCCTCTAAGGCAGACCCATTTTTCCTTTTTTTTAATTCCTAAGGTATTTTCTAAAGCACCTAGGGAAATTTAGATCACTATATGACACCATGTTGTCATTTAAATTTCAACTCACTTCACGACTTCTATCCCATCCATCAAGCTTGCAACTTTTGGCGCTATAAGAATTGTTGAAATCGACGTATTCTAGATGGAGAGGTTAGGATGGTCCATACGAAATTTGAATGATGTCACAGAGTGGACTAAATCCCCCCTATGTTTTCATAAAATACCTTAAGAAATTAAAGAAATAAAGGTGGGTGTAGTCAAGTTGGCTCCACTAAGGGTAACCCCATTAAACCTTGAACACAAACTAATTACATCCGTCATCACACATCGGATAGCCAAAAGCATTCAATTATGGCAAGCATTCATTCGTTTACTGTACAGGGTTCAACAAATGCCCTTCTAAAATTTACCATTCTTGATTTTACAGGCATTCTGGTACAAGATTAGTGAGTTTCGATTCATCTGTACAACACGGGTAGTTCTAAGGTTTAGCAGAACTCTGGTGCTAGAAAAAGCACATTTACGCAACATACTTACAAGGGAAGACTTCCACAAAATTCTACCCATACTACAAATGCACGTGGCTTGCCATGAAATTAGGATTCTTGCCTCTACAATCTGAAAAGAAAATACATACATTATTTATGAAAGTGAGTATCCCTGCTAAGGTCGTTTGTACCATGGAAGGCCATATCGATATCGATATCGTGTCGATACGATATTTCGACGATATTTCGGCGATATAAAGCCGAAATATCGCCCATATCGACACACTTTTGTGAAGAAATGCTTGAAAAGGAGAATATATCGCCATATCGGTACCCAGGGTCTCATCTCGATATTGATATATCACCGATATATCGCGATATTTCCTTCCATGGTTTGTACAAAGGTAACATACTAAGGTGGCCAACCTGAAGTTATGGTTTTAATAACCTTGGGGACCAAGGTGAATCCAGTACCTGAAGACTTCTTGTGTTGATCATCCACAAACTTGTGAGCCTGTTTGCTATTTAGAAACTTCAGAATTAACTGTTTCCATGAGTCAGACCCCTGTATAATTCAACTTCGTCGTCCCACCCTCAAGATCCGCATCACTTGGTCTGCAAGCTGGCATTGGCAGGAGGCCACCATGGGAGTGTTTGGCATTCTCTGCGACTGTACCATCGGTTCTTCCGTCCACTATATCCAAATTTCCACCTACCATGTGTACTTCTGTTTTGTAGTTTGAGGAAACTGGCTCAGGCATTAAACCACTTGCATGAGCATAAGAATCAAACTTGCCAGCCACTTCAGTCACCTCGGCACTTTCCAGTTGCCCCCCATTAACAAGTTCATCATCTTTCGTACAAAATAACACTTCCAGATCACTAGGAACAGAGACAGAAAAGCGACAACAATCATGAGCTTTAAGAATGGCAGTGCCAATTATATTATTGGCCCCTGTATATGCAGCTTCCACATGGGCACGAATACCAGAATCTACCATCTTACCCTTTATAGGTGCATCATCAGCTATAACAGAATTCCCCATATGCTTCTCAGGTGCTGCAGGTACTTCAGCTTCAAGGCTCTTCGAGCCACACCTATATACATCCGATGCAACTTTATTTGCCAGGGCCTCTGAGCCATGGATATTATCAGATACTAAAGATTTAATAATGCTGGGACATTCAGCAGTTCTATCCTCAATGATCATGCCATCATTTACCACCACCTTTGCATTACTTCCATCTCCATACATGACATTCACGCAGAAAGCGCCTACAGAAGTTCCATTCACTGAACTTTCAGTCTCCACCAATGAAGATGCAAAGATCGTCCCTTTACCATCAGTGCCTAAAACATCCAAAGTGCAACAATCCATGGGCATTTCATCACTGTTCTTGCCTTGGCACCTTTCGCCATCTTGCATATCCAATGCAGATGACTCTTTAGCAACTTTCGGAACTTCACAGCTTATTTGTTCTCTAGGCATTTCCCGCGTTTCAGAAATAATAACGCCCAAGTTGCCAGTGGCTGTAATAAAAAAAATTGGCAGAAGTTGGTAAAAAGAGAATAACTTCAATGACCGACAAAGAATACTGTCTGAAAAAGAGGAATGCCAGAAACGTAATATGTATGCATCGAAATAGGAAATAATAGATTGCATTAATCCCAACTTGCGGTGTATAATTCATTTTAGACTTGAGATAGAGAGAGCTCAAACCAATGCATAAATCCTTTTGCAAATTACTCTAATTTTAACCAATTAAAAGCACCTCATTATTTTCCAAAATGGTACTTCACATTAGCTATAATTTACATTGACTGAACTTTCTTTGCTACCTGGGCATTTTGACATTTCAGGGGTTTGAATTTCCTCATCTTCACCATAACGTGGTACTTCCACATTTACACCACTAACCTTCAGCTCGTGCTCTTGGTTACTCTGAACTACCACACAACAAGCATCTGAGCCAGCCTGAACCCCCATCCTAGCTTCTAAGTCATCAGAATTCATTTCAAATCTTTTGGCACTGAAGGCAGACAATTTGGCATCACCCACAAGGCTCTCGGTTTTTCTCGCTTCTAGAAGTACCATGTTAATAACCTCCTTCGAAGATTCGGCTTCAGCACCATCTAATTCTCCCAAGGCACAGTTACTTCCAGTTGTTTCATCTAATTTGGCAAGGCAAAAGGAGATACCATCTGTATCAAGAGGTACTGCAGGATCTTCTTTTTCTACAGTATCGTTATTCTCCAGAATTTCAACGTCTGAGATCCCCTGGCTCCCAACACTGCCACCATCCAAACAAGCCTCAACTCCTTTGTTTCCTTGAATTGCCACCTCAGATTCATCTCCAAATGCAAAATCATACTCCCTTCCAGCGACGCTGCCATTACCCCTTAAACCTATTTCATCTCTTTCATTGCTTTGATCTTTTATTGTAGCCATCTTGTGCGGCGCTTCACCTCTTTTCGGGTCTCGGCTGTCCACAAAGGTGGTATTGCCTGCAGGACTCTCATCTACCTCGTGCCCTTGTTCATCCCCAAGGGGAGCATATTCGCCTGCAGGACTCTCATCTACTTCGTGCCCTTGTTCATCCCCAAGATGAGCATATACAGATATTGAGCATTCTTTTATTTCACCCACATCCAGATCTCCATGTCCATTAGTTATTTGATTTACACTTGAAACAGATGTTACACCCCTTCTTGCATAGGAAACCTCCATAATACAATGGTTCGCATCACTATCATTCATCCCTTCCAAAACTTCTATGGTAGCAGGTTTTGCATATCGAGCTTCCATCATACCAGTACCCATGTGAACATCTGTTTTGGGGATCACGGCATCCGGATGTTTCTTGAACTTGCATGATTCATCATTTCCATAACCATGAAGACCTGAGCGAGCTGCATCCGCAGTTTCACTCATTCTCCTAGTACCTAGAACCCTTCTTACCCCATCATTAACAACCATATCGTCCATTATGCAGGCTAAAGCTCCATCTATTACACAGCCAGAAGCCATTGTATTTAAAGACTTAGATATAACTCCTACATCCCCATTCCCCTCCACTCGTCCTCTATGATGTGCTGACATGTCAATTTCGACAATGGAAGATTCCAACACTTTAACACACTGTGGGTCATCTATGCTGGTATCATCAACAATTTCATTCATTCTACCATCTGAAACCCCCATTATCTCATCACGAACTTGCACATTGTCTACTTTAAAGACTGAAATTTCTAAACATTCATTAGTCATGGCTATAGTTTCGAGGTTGACAGCGCCACTTAACTCAAGCACGCCAAGTCTGGAAGAATCCAGCATCTTGCCATCTATCGGTACATCATTAAATATAACAGAATCTTCCACATGCTTCTCACAAGCAGGAGCTGTGGATACCTCAGCCTCAGGAATCTTCGAGCCATAACTATATTCATCCAATGTACCGTCATTCCACGGGGCCTCAGAAGCATGGATTTCAACAGATTCTGAAGCTTTGTTAATGCTGGGACATTCCATGTTTCTATCCTCAATGACCCTGTCATCCTCCACCACAACCTCTGCATTACTTTTATCTCCAACAACATCAGAGTCACTTGTGCATTGAACCTCCAAACAGAATTCATATATAGAAGCCTCATCCTTCAAACTCCTAGAAACTACTGAAGCAGATGCAACGGTCGTCCCATTACCACAGGTGCCTGAAACCTCTGAAACGGGACAATGCACGGGTATTTCAATGATGCTCTTGCCATGGCACCCTTCACTTCGTACATTTGGTGTAGATGACTCTTTTGCATCTTCCAAAATTTCACACTTTTCTTGACTACAAGGCAATTCCAGGGTTTCAGGAACGCCAATGTTATCACCATCTGTAAAAAAATGGCTGATATTGGTTAAAAAAAGCAAAGCCTTAAATAGTCAATTTTCCGAAGTAGCGTATTACAAGAAACCTAAAGGCTATGCACCAAAATCCATAGTAACAGATGAATAATTCAGAACAAAACGTATAAATTGGGATAAACCATCCAGGCATACTTTGCAAATATTTTGCATTCATTAAGCTGTATGATATGTTTAAGAGAGAGAAAAGCACTTGAAACCAATGCACAATTTCCTTTTGTTCATCAAATATCATTCAAAGTCTGTAATACTACATAGTTCAATAATCTAACAGAGCAAAAATTCCTTAGCAAATTTCCCTAGTTTCAACCAATAAAAGCATCTTATATTTCCCAAATAGGGCTTCAGATGACTACTGTTAACAGAAGTTAAATTTTCTTTGCTACCTAGGCATGGAGACATTTCAGGAGCCTGAGTTGGCGCCTCTTCGATATTACACAGAAATTCCACGTTTCCAGCTTTAACCTTTAACTGATGCTCTTGGTTCACGTGAAGTATCACGCTGCACGCACCTGAGCCAGCCTGAACCTCCATCCTTTCGACTTCCAAGTCATCAGCGACCACTACAAGCCTTTCAGTACCGGAAACCACTGATTTGGCATCACCTACAAGACTCTCAATGCTTCTCATATCTTGAATTACCACATTATCAATCGCCCTCAAAGCTTCAACTTCAGCACCGTGCAATTCCCCCAAGGCTGAAAAGTGTTCACTTGTTTTGTCTTCAACAGCTACAGTAAAATCTTTGTTTCCGGTTCCATTACACTCGAGAATTCCAACTCCTTTGACTCCCTGGCTCTCAATACTGCCACAATCAACACAAACCTCGACTCTTTCAGTTCCTTGAATTTCCGAATAGAAGTCAGCTCCAAAATTTAGGTATTCCTCCCTTCCAGGAACGATATTATTATTGCCCATGATGCATGTTTTATCTCTCCCGTTACTTTGATCCTCCAATATGATCTCCCCTCTAAATGTTTCAACACTTTTCTGGCCGTGGATGGGTACAAAGCTAGCATCACCCACAGGTTTCTCATCTAATTCTAGTCCCTCTTCATCTACAAGAGAGGCGTTTACAGAGATCAAGCGTTCTTTTCTATCAGCAACCTCAGGATCTCCTTGTCCAACAACCATTCTATTTCCATCCAAATACACACTGTCAACAACTGTTTTGCCCTTTTCTGCATCTAGAACGTCCACAGGAGATCGGTCCACTACACCAGTAATTCTCTCTTCCAAAACATCAATGGCATGGTTAAGCAATACTTCGTCACTTTCAGAAACTTCAGCCTTCTGGATGCCATCATTCACGAGTGCTTCACCGCTTTTATGTCCAGAAAGAGAGAACGAACTGCTGCTTGCAACGGTTTGGTCTATTTTACCTTCTACACTGGAGTTGATTGAATTTTCATGCATCAAAGGGAAGCTTCTAAGACGGAAACTGAGAAGGGAATGCCCAAAAAAGTTGTACCTTCTTGCATTCAAAAAGGCTACTTCTGCATCAACACGTCTTTTGAAGACAACTTTGGCAAAACTCAGAGGCCTCTGGATCTCTGTTTCTGCATCCTTTAGGGGTCCGTAACGACTAAAAATTCTCACAAGTTCTGTTTCAGAGGGGAGAGAATTTGCATCCATAAAGTTGAGAATGAATGCTGTAGGGTTTGACTCCTCGATGCATTTTTCCCCAAAATAACTTATCCGTCTTTCAGGCATCAAGCTACCACTGGTGTTCGGGCTAAGAGAAGGAAGCTGTATCTGCTTCAAGGACTCTACCACCATTGTCGGTGGCAGGTATTCTGTCACCTCACCTGAAGTCTTCTCAGCACAGTCCAGACTACTGATCAAATATTGTTTCCTTTTGCGGCCACGTTTCTTTCCACCAGAAACAAGTGGCTTTTTCTCTGGACTGTTGCATATAGCTACATCAGTCCAATATGAATCACTCATATATGCAGGAGTTGTTTTAGATAGGTCCATTTCAGGGATCGTACTCCCCCCGATGTTTTCATTAGTCAGTGTTCCAGAAGCTTTCACAACTACTTTTGAAGAATTTGGAGGCCGGCCCCTTCTACGCTTCACTACCTCGGGCACAACCATGTTTACTGGCGATCCTGGTTGAGGTTTGCTCTGTTTATGTTCAACTGCTTCACCTGATTTTATATCAGTTGTATATTTTAACCGTGGCCGTCCCCTTTTTCGTGGAACTTCATCAGATGGATTATTCTGCTCTGTGGAACTCAAGCGAGGCTGGCCCCTCTTACGGGGAACTTCCTCAGGAGATTCTACTGCTTCCGTGAGAGTTGAGTGTGGTCTACCCCTTCTACGTTGACCTTCCCCGGCCTGTTTTGCATCTCCTTCAGAATTCAAACGTGGTCTGCCCCTTTTGCGCTTGACTTCCTCTGATTCTTTCCTGTCTCCATCAGAAACAGATAAAGAAATATGTTTCCTTCTACGCCTTCTTTCCTCAGGTGCCTTTGTATCTTCCCCTGAAACTGAACCAAGGATTTGTCTTTGCTCATCCATTTTTTCATCCGGCGAACACATAGAGTTGCCCAAGTTCGCAGCACGAAACCTCGAGAAACCAGTGAAAAAGCCAATTACAGTAGAGGAAAAATCAGTTATTTCCATAGGATCTCTCGCAGCTATACAAAGATCACATAATAGTTCACCAAGGGATGAGCCGGTCGGAATGCTTACATCCATATTATGCAATTCATCTTGAGATTGCACCGTATCATCAAGACTAAATGGGCTGTCATTTTCATGATCATCTCTCTCTTTGCACTTCTGCAGAACACCGTTGCTCTTAAAGGAAGGTGAGCTAGTCAGCTTGCTCGCTACTCTACGTATGCATTCTCCAACTTTGAAGGATCTAACTGGGACTTGCAAAGAAGATTTGGTTTCCTGGACCCCTGCTTGATCAAGCTTTCTCTTTTTTCCTTTATCCGAGTTTTCTTTAACTGAAGAAGTCGTCTGAAGTTTCTTATGTGAGCCCATCTCACAGGCACTCTCCAAATTACCTTCTTCAGAATATTCCATCAACTCAGATAATCTCCTGGACTTTCTGCTCTCCTCAGAGCCTCTTTTCCTTTTCAGATGTGAACTAGGCCCACTCTTCTGGTGTGTTTTCATTGAAAACAAAGCAGACAGTCTCTCATCAGCCACTACAACTGGCGTAGACGGTTCTGCTACAACCATTGAAGGGGGCATCTCGCTGCTCTCCTCCGCCAGTCCTTTTCCAATGAAGATATCAGGGAGACTTGTAAACCCCTTAGATCGATTATAGGCCAGCAACTGAGCCCGAGCTACCGTGAGGCCGAATCTATCCGCACCACAAATCGGAGACACCGCCAATGATCTAATATACCCCAGAAACTCATCAGGCCGAAATGAAGCCGTGCCAAAAGTCCAATCCATCACTGACAAACTGACCCCTTCCTGGATACCAGCATTCTCGACCGGTAGAAACTTGAGACGGGAATGGACCTCTTCAGGTATACAGCCACACACCAACCCCAGCTCCACACGCCTAGACACCTCATCCAGTGCACACTCAACAGCTTCCACAAAAGCCTCCGAACTGCTCTGTTTCTCCATCGCCGAGAACTCCAAAGGGAGGTGCTTCAGCTGGGAAGAGTCACACCATGCGAATGTTTTGTCCCCGAAGTAAGCCACCAAAAAGTTGCCCTTCCTGTGATGCCACGACACCAATTCGGACGCACAAGATGGATCGAAAATCTGCCCCGGCCACCACGGGTGGAACTTCACCTTGCCCCAAACAAGATCCGAGATGAGAAATTCGCGCCTCCCCTCCCACGGGAAGCAGTACCTCGCATGCGGATCAGCTCCCTCTACCACATTCTTCTTACCCGCGGACGTATCATCATCCTCCAGAAAATCCTCGACGAGATGGGCCCCCGGTGCGGAGGCAGGATTCCCGACCACGTCCATCGCCAAAACTGTGACCAGCGCGTCGGTAATCACAGCATCATCTCCTGCAAAAGGATAAGATCAGACCAGGAAAGTTAGCTGCCGATAGACCGATGCTGGCCGCCGGGAGGAGTCACCTGTCTCCGCCCTCGCGTCGGGAGAGGCTACGTCAGCGTTAAGGTCGATATCGTCGGACATGGGGGAGCAGAAACCCTAATTTAGAGCGGAGAATGGTAGTGAGTAGGAAACCCTGAGACGGAAAAGGATGGAGAGAGGGGATACATGTTGATCTCCAGCTCGGAGGAGGGATTAGGGTTTCGGGATGGGGAAGAAGTGTGGTGAGAGATGGCCGATGGGTTCCAATTTTGGGGGCGGGATGGGAGAAAATGACCGCCAAAAGGAGGGGTGTGTTGTGCACGCGGATGGGTGGTCTTTCCGTAGGGTGTTGGGTATGGTAGATGAGGTGGCGGGAAGGGAGCCGGAGAGCAACGGGTTGGGTTGGCAAGGGTACTGATTTAATTTTCCAGTATATGACAAGAAAGCTTCCAATGTACATCTGCGCGGTTCTCAACGTTGGGAAGATTATAGATTGAGTTCCTACGCTTTTAAATTTGTAACCTTGTGGCCTCTCGTCGTTATTACTCGGTTGAACTGGGTAAAACATATGGTTCTAAGGATATTTTATTGCACAATCCCCTCTCTCCTCCCACGTTTCCGGCATCTCTCAAGCAAAGTCATGAATTTAGGCAAATATAAAAACATGGAAACAACTGGGGTGGGCAATGGTCTTGACTCGGCCTAACCAGGGAAATCACGGCCTGGGCTCACCACTTTTCTTCGGGCCATGGGATGGATTGAGGCCTACATTTTTTATAAATCAAAGACCCGAGTACGGTCCAAGGCCTGCGGGTTCGGGTCGGGCTTGGCCCACCCCCATTGGGTGTCCATTATGTACATCCCTTCCACCTTGTATTGAATTTTGACAGGATGATGGTACGTGGAGGCACGTGATATCATTCAATATAATACTAAAGAAATCAATATAGAAGACAAGAGATTCATCTACGCCTTCTTGGTGAGTCAAAAGGAATACAACTTTAAGGTATCCAACCTCAACAATGTCTTCCATAGGAAGACCATGTCAATTGTGCTCAACTGGGTTGTGGCAACCAGATGTGTGCTTTAGCTCGACAATCGCCCTGCTTCACCTATAGAACAAATAGTGATTGCTCGAATAACGCCAATGGACCTGGCTATCGGTACACCTATAAGAGTGGCTTTTGGGTTGATCCATACATCTCCAACTGATGCAAATGTAATGAGTTATCTTCTCTCGCATATGTCCGGCTGATCACAAGTAGAGACTATGTATAAGAGTTTTCATGATTTCAGATATCATCAAATGGGAAGTATCGTCACATACATGTTCAGACATCTGGACGAATACAAAGAGGGACTTCATATGTTCTTGTCACAATGAAACATACGATGATGGATTAAAGAGTAGAAAGGGGTACATCAAAGAGATAACGAGAGTGCAACTTCTACATATCCAATAAAGTAATAAGTTGCACTCATCTCGATTTTTTAGTGGTCGCGTGCATTATCAACAAGCTTAATTAATTTCTTTTTATGCCTTTGTGTTGTGCTTTTGGTTTGTTGGATTGGATACATAGTATTTTCTTTAAGGCATATTTAGTGATGGCTCGTAGATTGAGAACAACATACCCAAGGAGGGACGGGGACTGAGGAGGCACTTTGAAGATGGTATTGGACGTGCGATTCCACGACGAGCCATTATACAATAAATGGTATTGCAAATCATTCCCTGATACGAAATAAACAATAATCAAATTGCTTAATAGATCCCTCTGTACATTAAGGTTATGTACCATGGTCATCTTAATGATCATACAAATGTTGATTCAAATGTTGAATCATAGAGGTCGGTGCTTAGATGATATATAAAGAGTTAGATTGAGGACTCGATATCTGACTGACCTCTTGATGCAGGCCCTCTGTATAGGAATAGAGATTTGGAGGTGTTACATAAGTTAGGTCAAATAGTTGACTTGAAAAGATCGAGATAACCAAGACCTATATCGTATATTGTCACGATATAAGCATGCATCCCCTGAGTAAAGATGGATGTGTTACTATATATATGAGTATGTACATTTGTCAGACCGATAAGTTGATGTCCTAATCAAGGTCTATACACCGATGAGCTGGTGTGCATACGAGGGCATACCAAGTAATACGATCTCTTAAAGGAATAATACAGGTTCATTATTGGACCGGAAGATATGATCTCACTCATAAGATTTTGAGATCAAATTCCATGCATGATCATCTTGCTTTGGAAGCTTGATATAATTTATATGCATAATAAATGCATTTGGAAAGTATATGATCAATACCAACTTCCAATGATCTGATGATAAACTTAATGATAAAACCCTGAAGAAGACAATTCAAATATGATTTAATACTTCGGATTTAATCTAGGTCTAGGAATATTCGAGGGTGATGTGATCGTAAACGATTGTATAACCATGACACTTTCATTTCAAGGGAGTGATGAAACAGGTTTGGATTTTAGTGTATACTCTCAGTAGATGAGTAAACTAATCTTAGTCCAAATGTTGGGCAGTGATCTTAATATGATTCGGATGGAATGAGAAGATTAGATTTACGTTTTGATTCAATCAAACATCAATGAAAGGTTTCTGAGATCTGGATTTGAGATGTGATCTTAATCCAAGTCATTATACATGGAATGTACAAGTGCCATGTATGTAGAGTAAGCACATTATTCTTGAAATAATTCAAGAGTAATTCAATTATTGATAATGTATCTGAGCAATGGAAAACAGATAATTAAATGTGATTTAATTATCACGAATAATATTAATGTGATTCATATTATTTGGACACATGAGATTTGACATCTAAGATAGTTAAACATGATGTAGTTATGAAGTATATGATTAAACATGGATATCATTATTCATAATAATCAGAAATATTATAAGTGTGATTTATAACTTGTTGGAGAGGTTTAATTTTAATTATAATTTATGAATTAAATGTTGATGTGAGTTGGATTCATATTGGACAATTAATTGTAAATGCAATTTATAATTTACATTAGGTGGTTGAATTTGATTCATAATTGTCAATGATTTGTTTGCAATTGTCACAGAATAATTTACAAATTATTTTGTAGATAATTGATTCAATGGATAAATAGTTAATGTAATAAGATTACATTATACAGTGATTGGAGAGAGATTTGCTTCTCTCTCTAATCCACCATGAACATCCAAGCCTCTTAAAGAGGAAGGAGGATTTCTCCTTCTCCCATGTGTGGAAGATGGCTCTTTAGTCCTATTTATTCATGAGAATATTGTTGATTTAATTGAAATTAAACATGTTAATAATATTTGCAGCATATTTATTTATTTTTAAATTAATTAATTAATTAATGTTGCAAATTATTACAACAAATCTCAACCATTGATTTGAATTGGGAGTGCACCTCCACCATCCAATATAGTATAAAGAAAGGATATACCTAGCCTTTTTTTCTTTACACACACAATTGCAATAGCAGTAAATCTCTCTCTCTTTCTCATATACATGTCCAAGCTTCTTTCTCTCTCTTTGAATATTATGGTCGTCTACCATGTTGTTGAAGAAGACTATGTCGTCGTCGCAACATCGTTGTGGTGCCGGATCGATTGCCCGTGGATCTCCGCCTTCTTAGGTTCTCCTTGTTCATGAAGAAGGACCCGTATTTCTTAAGATGAAATCAGTTCCAACATCGGATCATCAACTCAGATTATGGGAGCTTCGCGTGTCATTTATGCACCCGCAAGTTCTTCTACGTCAGGTCGGACTTGAGATAGGAGAATATATTACTTTACAGATTATCGATCACAAACACACTCCAAGAGGTAATGCTAATTATGCGCTTGTGATCTCGATAAATGATTTGAGAAGTTTTCTCGAATCATGTGGTTTTATCTTATCAAATTTTAAAAATTGCAATGGCCATTGCAACTAGTATGGCTAGTTACTCTAGATCGTATTCTATGTGATCTATATGCTTTCATGATGTGTTAACGCCCAAACCCTAGCCTTCAAGTGGTATCAGATCCTTGGTTAAAGGTCTTGAATATGATCCAAAATCCTGTATGAACAAGGTTTTGTGTATCCATTGCGCGGGGACACGTTTTGCAGATGCATGTTTCGATTTGTTTTTGCTAAAATGAAATGCTAATGTTTATGTACTATTTGGATTAATTTTTTGAATAATAAAATATATTATAATTTATAAACATGTCTCCGAAATGGTAGCCAAATATTGACACCAAAGGTGTATAAATTAAAATTCGAAAAGTTCCCGCAGTGACATTGTTTTTCCGTGTATTCAAAGATATGTAATAAATTAATTTTTGGTTACTATTTACCCTTCATGAAAAATGAAATAAGTACTTGAATTAAGTAGAGAACTAAACCAGCCAATAACATGATTTTTTTTGTGCGATTTCGACTCCATTTTCCCTAGATATTCCATTTTCAGTGGAGATGGGTCGGGTGATGATTGGATCATCAAGATTATTTTCTTAATATATTTATCATTAAATGTCAATCAAGGAAATTATAGATTTTCCATGATTAATTGATGCTTAATAATTATTTTATAAATATTTTTATTAAATAACAATCACCATTGAATGAATGCTTCATGATAAAAACCTTAGTTTAACCTACAATAGTTGTAGGTTTACTTTTACATACAAAATATCTTTGCTTGATATGATTAAAAATTTAGGATCTCAAAATTATTTTAAGATATCTAAGATTTCTGAGAGATTACTATATAATATAATGACGATCATCAAAGGAATGATTGATAAAATCGCAAGTACATTGATCTAACGATTATTGTTCTCGAGTCATTATGATGATGGTGTCTAGGGTGTATATAAATTAATGTGTTACTTAATTGGCACCTTCCATGGCATTTTGGAGTGGAAGTGCTCCCTGTGAGCATTATCTGTCCGAGCTAGGGATGAATCACTAATCGACGATGTTAAAAATTACTTGTTGTAGCATGGCCAATTAATAATCACACAGAACCAAGTCAATTAGATCTCTGTCAAGAGGACTTGGCTTAATTTATAGATGAGATTTTGGGGTTGAATGCATGGACACGAGCTATTAATATAAATAGTTGGACTTCTAATATCAATGTTAAGTGATCACTATAACATCTAGGTCATAAGATAACTAAGCAATGCAATGAAACAAGTCACTTAAGAAACAGAATGAATTTTAAACATTTTCATGCAAGGCAAAAAGTAAAGGAGCGGATAAAATGCATTTAACACTAACACGTTTATAGAGATATAAATTATGATCCTGGATTAAGTGTGTAACTTAAGCAAGAATTTACAAGTGGTTTCAGAATTCAATTATGTCATGCAATGGATCAAAGATTTGCATATGCCATTAGATCATATGAAGAATGAAGACAATCAATCTCTGGTTAATCAATCAATATTACGTGTCAAATCAGAGAATTGATTACACAATCAAATATAATGAAACGAGGATTACAATGAAACTGAAATCACTTCAAATGGAATTAAATTGCTAAAGTTATTCAAGAAACAAGTCAGGGGCACAAATGTAATGGAATACAAATAAAAATAACATAAAATGTGACATACAAGTCCCTAAAAGGACTGGAATGCAATAAGGATAATCCGACAGGACTCATGCACAAACAATCTAAGGCGCACACGTGAGTTATGTGCCATGGATGGACTTGTTTGCAGTTATGAAGAGTTCATGGTGTGGCACTGCAAAAATTCCAAGTCCACATGTGCAAAGCACATGCGAGGCTTGGTTGGATGGAGTCAAGTGGTTTGGGCCATGTGGAAGGTGCATGTGCTTTGGTTGAAGGTGTGGGTCAAATGAGGCTATAGGTCGGTCATCTAGTTCAAAGAAGATCATGGCCGTCAAATCAGATCAAGGAGATCTTATCCTACGATAATTGTACGTCGAAGGTTATTCCCTCTCCTCCTTATTTGGAGGAAAAGGCGGTGCTTCGGTGGTGTCGCCAAGGCTCCACCTTTTCCTCCTACCGTCTCCAGATGTCGGAGAAGATTCCTGGAAATCCAATGAAGGTCGACATCGTGAGGCGATGGCATGGAAAGTTATAGAGATGACTGACGACACATGATAAACGAAGATGAAGCATCAGAATTGAGATTTCCTCGATTCTCCGACCACTGAAGGTGAATCAACCTAAAAATGTTAACAAACCATAGCTGAATCAAATTGGCCGTGTTTGCATGCGAGAAGTGAATGGAATGGAGAGTCGTGAGGTGGAGCAGATGGAACCATAGTGGGCTCTTCTCTAGTGATCAAAGAAGAAGGGGGTGAATGGTATGGAGAATAGGAAATGATGAAGGTGACCTCTCCGCATACATCAGTGATGTACGGTGAAGGATAAAAGCTGGTCGAATGTGGGTGACAGTGTATGTACATGCAAGGAAAATTTGAAGAAGCCAAAATAAAACAAGACCTAGTTACTTTACCTTGAAGCTAAATCGTCAGAGATGGAGCGGATGGCTCGGGATTGAGGACCTAGGATCCTCGAGTCGTCGCTTAATCCATCGAGCCATGATGAGAAGCTCAAACGAACATTTTTAAGGTCGTAGAATGGCCACTTCAGCCATGGGTCGACGTCAAGCTCGTCGTCATCATGGTATCTGTAGATCCTCCCTCTCCCTATCACGAAGAGGAGGAGAGGGCTGGGCGAGAACCTTAGTAATGACAGACAACCGCTGACGTGGGCGGTGATGAGGTATTTGAAGGCAAAGAAGGTCTGTTACCATGTGAGTTACATGGTTTCAACCACTGTGAACTGACACTGGAGTTAGAGTTAGAAGCAGTTAATAGGTTGGTGTGGATCAGGAGAGTTAGGTGAAGGAGAAGATGATGTCAATTGGTCGGGGGTATAGATGGAGGAGTTGGAGAAAAAGGAAGAGGTTATGGAGGTTTCCATCGCTCATATATGTTGAAGGTTGAGGTGGGAGGTTAGGGATAAAGGAACGACTGTATGATCAAGATCATACGGTCTCAGATTGGGAGGCAATGGATGGTGATGTGACTTTTATCGGACAGATCGGATGGTTAGGGTTGAAGACACATCAGTGGCTGAGATTGGTTGTTCAAGGTCTATATAATAGTCAGAAATTAGGCATTGGCTATTGAAGAAGCGGGCCACATGGCTGAAGAAGATGGCATGACATGGCCCAATGAGATAATTAGAAAAAGAATAAATGAGTATAAAATGAAAAAGAATTACTTGGAGGATGAATTATAAAAAAGTTGTAAACATGATACAAGAAAATATTTTTGTAAGTATTTTTTAAGTAATAAAAATACTTGTTTTATTTTTCTTTTGTGATTTGGATTTTTAATTTATAAATAATGTTAAATTCATTATGTACAATATTAATCTAATTTTTATTAAATAATAAAAAATAAAATATCATCACAATAATAGGTTATTTAATCTACAATAATTAGGGTTAATTATGAACAGCATAATAATTATTAATTAATGTTAATTGTTAGTTAATACTAATGGGTTTTTTAAGCTAGAGAGATAATATAAATGAATAATGTTGATAAATCCAAGATTTATCACCTGGCTCGATCCATTTCGATGAAAGGGTAATATGAGTAAATCAAATTATACTCCAATTACTAAAACTCAAGAATAATATGCACTTGTGAGAGATAATACTATAGAGTCAACATCACCTTAGGGGTGGTGGGCTCGGGTGTTAAAGAGTGAATTGGGAAATGCAAGTTGGACTTGCAATGCGGAATGAGTTCCCACATCTTTTTATCTGAGTTGCAGTTTCTCATATTATTTTAATGTAACAAAGGTAAAAAAGGAGATCCTAGATCTTGCTAGAGATATATCAGTAAATATGTCTCTTGCTTTGAAAAGTGAATAAGGTAATGAACTTTTTAGAGTTTAAAACGAAAGACAACTTTGATATAAAATCCTTAATCAAAGTAAAGTATATTTACGTAAATTATCTTATTTCAGATAACCTTCATTAAACCCACTCAAAACTATACTCAATCATAACAAATATAATATCATGGATTGGATCCATGATCAAGATGTAATACTTGCAATTGGACACATAATGCATGCGGTTGCGATGTGCAAAGTTTCCTTGTTAATGAGGAATGACAACTAAATAAGCAATATGACAACAACCTATGGTTTATGTGTCTTTACACTCTTGATCTCTCATCAAATGTGCTTTGAAAGTATCATATCGATGATGATCATAATTGTCAAAAACCTTATAAAACTAAAGAAGATGTTTTGGCAAACATATGTGCTCTCAATATTTAATCATGAATGATAGGTTCACTGCATTATACCGAATGGTGGCTCCATAAGAGATTATGTACTTAAAATATTTGAATACCTGCATGAACTAAAGTTTTTTAGGGTTAAGATGGATGTAAATATGATGAGTATCATCCTTCTACTATCTATACTCAAGTCTTTCATGAAGCCTCATAATTCATATTGTATGAATAGGATGAAACAAGTATAAATGTTGAAATGATATTGTATTGAAGTCCCTTGCGGACATGTTTAATTTAAGAGATCCTTATCTGAAGCAGATGTTGTTTATAGATTAAGGACGCATAGTGGAAACATGGATCAGACCCAAGTAAGAAGGAAAGTCAAAGAGTTGACTGTACTTCTGTGACTTCCATACATATGGCATCCAAAGAGTCGGATGAATGCTAATACTGCAATAACCTGATATACTGATAGTATGACTATCAGGACTATCCAGAATCCTTAGAGAAGGAATCAAATAATACATCAACGTATTCTACATCTACATATCATCATTGAAATCGACTTACTTATTAGATAAGATTAAAGTTTGATAATTATGTCTTATTTTTCTAATAAAACTTACAATTGGGTGCATATGTTTTAGAAGTCTAGCAACTTTGATCTTAAGGTTTAATAGTCATTGACATGAGAGTTGATGTAATTATTGTAACAATCTCCATTGGATAGATAGACCACATATTTTCAATGGGAGAGCGGGTAGTCTTAGAGAATGTCTCTATGATCTAGACATTAGAATACATTCATTGTTTATTTCTAAATTTGTTAGAAATAAACATACACTTTGGAATAGACCTATCATAAAGAAGCAAGACTGATATATTTCAGATAGTAATCTAACATAGGGGACTCTAATAAATTATAATATTAATGAATAGTTCATTACCATTTCTAATCCCAGATATTAAACCTTAAAGGATCAAAAAGAGGATAAAGACCATTTGACAATGATCGAGCATCAAGCCTTGGACATACATCTACTGATAAGATCATTAGACTAGTAAGAAATTTAACTTTAGATGGCATGAAAGTTCAAAGCTTACATACTTGTGAATAATATATTCAAAGTAAAAATATATGATGAATCCTTCTCTGAGAATGGTGTAAGATGCATAGGTATTCAAGTCCGCATACAAATTGCTGCATGTGGATCGTCTATACTATAATGAACTTTAGTGATATGTGATATCCATTGATGATTATTTGTAGTACGAGATTTCTTTCTTTCACACTAGAAACCTTTGAGATTATCAAAGATTTTATAATTTTAGTTGAGAATCAGAGTTAGAAGGAAGATGAAAAGAAATTGATCTAACCAAGGTAGCCAATACCTATCAGATAAATTTAAAACAATACCTTATAGAGAAAGGAATGATGTTTCTATCTCACTCCCAATTCATCTCAACTCAATGAAGTTGTAGGGAGATACAATTTTCATATGTGGCATGATTTGTTCAATGATGAATCTAAGCATAATTACATATTGGTTTCTAAGTATAAGCAGCAGAGACTGCAATGTATAAGACTCCGTGCAAATATGAACCCAAAAACCCTCCTAAGCTATGGTTTGGACCCAAGCCCAGTGTTGGACACTTGAGGATTCTGGGTTGCTTGGTCCATGACCTTAACGTGGATGCAAGGAAGCTGGAATTTAGCACCTGCGAATGCTGCTTCATTAGGAATATAAAGAATGGTACCCGGTACCTACTTTATTACCTTGATATTCTTAGAAGATTTTATGTCTAAGGATATGATTCTTAGAGGAAGACTTTCTTAAGAATCAAGATAAGAATGAAGTAAAAGGACATATTGAATCCTAAGAAGATAACATGGCTCCTAAAACTAGAAACTAAAAGGATAATTAAAGATAGAACACTCATACCTCTTCAAATCAGTTTGAGGGTGGTAAGATCACCTAGAGGGTATGGATTTCATGTGTTCGAGAAATCAGACAATGATCGGACTTCATATAATGAAGCTTTTGAAGATCATGACATGAAAAGATGGATGTTAGCAATAAAGTCTAAAGTATACTTCATACATAATTGTTGTGTATGGGACCTCGAGAATCCACCTATAGGGGTCAGACCCATTAGGTGCAAATGGATTTTCAAGAGAAAGAGGGAACCTGATGAGAAGTTAGAAACCTTCAAAGAATGGCTCGTAGCCAAGAGCTACACACGGAGAGAAGACATTACTTGCGATGAGTCTTGCTCTTCAGTGTCCATGCTTAAACCCATCAGAACATTGCTAACTAAAGTTACACAACTTGACTATGCCATATACAAGATGGAAGTCAAGATTGCATTCCTCCATGAATACCTCAATGAGATATTCACATGAAGTAGCCCCATGGCTTCATAGTTGAGGAAGGCAAGGTGTGCAAACTGAAGAACTCCATCTATGGACTCTGATAAGCTTCTTATAGTTAGAACATCAGATTTGTTGAAGTTATAAAGGTTGTAGTTTCATACAGAATCATGATGAACCATGTGAAGCTTAGTGGAAGTGTCGTTGTGTTCGTCATGGTAAATGTAGATAAAAATCCTAATCATCTGAAATGATATAAGGGTGATAATAGTAAGTGTTTTATAATCTTGTTGTTCCATATAATGAGATAAAAGATCTCAATGATACCTCTTAGATCTTAGTTCTGAAGTTGTTCAAAAGCAAAGAGAAGAGTGCATTGGGACCGTCACATCAATGATACATCTTGGACATATTCCATTTTGGAAAAAAAACCCAAGGAAGGCTTCATTCCCTTAAGATATGGTACTGACCTATATGAGGAGATAGCATCTCAAAGTGTTTGATGGTGCGAATGCTAAAGCTGCTTGCTCTTTTGCATCAGTTACAGGAAGCCCGGTGTATGCTGGATGTGTACAAAAACCAGATGTCAACCATGCAGTGAGAGTAGTAAATTGTTACTAATCCTACTATGGAGATAAAACACTTAATTGCAGTAATAACAACACCTTCAAAGATAACTAGACTTTTGAGATAGCGATATAAAAGTCTTGTCTTTAAAAGCTTAAGACTTTATAGATAATGATCTAAAAGGTCTTACCTACATATGTCTTATAAGACTAGAGATCATGTCTTAGTTTAAGGAGATAGATATCTCCAGGCACAAGGGTGCTATAATAAGGATAATAGAAACTTCTTATTGGTTAGAATAATTATAATGATTATTGAGTTGTAGTGTCAAAGATACTATAACTACTTTAATAAGATCGAGTATTGGTTTCATAAGATGCAATATCCGCATTGGATACGAGCACTGTTACTAGGAGATATGTAAGTACCGTAAAAGAACTTGGCATAGCTTCTCTGGAACAAAGTGGCTGGTCAACATACCAAGCCATTTATCTAAATAATTCATGATTAGCACATGAGTATGGGTTTAAAGATTAGTCCATTAATGACTCTTTGGGCTAGTAGGAGATTGCTGGACATGCGAGCCCATGACGAGCTATTATGTAATAAATGTTATTGCAAATCATTCCCTAATCTAAAATAAAGAATGAATAATTTGCTTAGTAGGTCCATCTGTACAATTAGGGTTATGCACCATGACCATCTTAATGATCATGCAACTGTTGATACAAATGTTGGATCATTGAGTCCGGTGCTTGGATGATATTTAAAGAGTTAGTCTGAGGACTCATCAAGCACCGTCAAATGATTGTTAAGAAAGGATCTCTAGCCTGAGAAGGAGATGGCAATCCTTCTCTAAGGTTGATATTCGACCAACCTCTTGATGCATGTGATGAATCCATGGTTCATCTACTCTATAGGGGAATCTTAGCAAAAATCTCCTTAATGAATCTCTAATTTAAATCCTAAAATTGATTAATTAACTTTCACCAACTGTACAAGAAATTAGGGTTAAGTCCTATGATTAAATGATTTTGGTTTTTGCCTAACTTGAGTCTATTATTTTATGTAAAAAATTAATTATTTTGACCTAATTTTTTCTTATCTATATTCTTGAATTCATTAAATAACTTGGCATAAAGAAACAAACCCCATAAAAATCATAAAAGCCAGAGAAAACAAAGAAGTTTGGACTTGTATTTACTGCATAATTATTAACTTGAGTGTCTTTATTTTACTATTTTTAACCTATTAAAAACCCAAAAAATTATATTAATGTTGTATAAATTGTATATATCAATCCACTAACTAAAATCTAATTAGATATACAAAAAATTACAAAATATAAAATATAGGGATTAATTGTTAAATTAATAACTATACAAAAATGTATTTTTGTACAAATGATTTCTTTTGTTTTTTGGCTCTTCATGAAAGTTGTAGAATAGAAATCAACAAGTTTCGTGTTGACCACTTTTTGATTTAACACCTCCTTCTATTTCTTTTCCTATTTTCTTTTATTTTTATTGGTTAACGACTCTGGTTAACATGCACGCCACTTAGCGTTCCAACATTGGTCTACATCTTCACCACCTCAGTGGCCCCATTCACCCAGTCGTACTCTTTTGTCTGCTAGCGCCCTTGCTTCTGACCGTTGTATCAATACAATCCATCCGGATCCATCCCGCCCACCTCTCAGCTCACTCACGTGCGCCTCACGTACGAGGCACGTGCATTGCATCTGACTTCCCTCTGCCACCCAATCTCAGTCGATCCAATGATGGCTGCTATCCGTCTCCTACCTCCAGCTTTCCTCACCCATCCGTAACTCGCCTCTCTTGGCCTCATCATCTCCGAAAACCTCACACCTCCATCGTCACTCACCTCCTTCTAGAGTAGTGAACCAATGTTCCTCCGACCATCAACGAACCCTAACCCTAATGTGATTTAACCTCAGTCGTTAATCATTTCCCTCTCCTTCGACCGATCATCTCCTTCATGTAAGACCCCTTGCATACTAAGCATGCAACCACCATCAAACCTTCATCTTTTATCACCTCGGGTATAACCACCCTGATTAACTCCTACCTTCATTCCTCTCCGACGACTACCCTTCCATCTCCTCATCGAATTTGCCTCCCTCTTGACTGTTCTTCCCATCTCATATAAATCCAGACCTTCGCCGTAGAAAATTATTCACCAACTTCAAAATCACTCTACCATCTCTATCCTCCTCTCCGGTGATAGCGGTGATCAGAGTCCGATTAGGTGACGACGAGGTGGTGTCTTTATAATATCTGCAGTTGTCTTCTCGACCATGTCGTTGCATCTCAACAGTAGAGCTCGGGTCTCCTCTCGCCAAAGCAACCTTTGAGTGAAGACCTGAAGGAGGTTCCCTCCTTCTTCCGGGAGAATCTTCTTCCACACTGCTGACATCACTTACAGATTTCTCCTGCTCCCCTCGATCCCTCCTTCCTCTTCCTCTTCCTCTTCTTCTTCCTTTTTCTTCAATTCACACAACACTCTTTCATCCTTTCTTCATCAAGACTCACAAACCTCGCATCAATAGAACATCCCACCCTTCCTTCCTCCTTGATGCTCTTCTATCTCCCATACATTCTCCACCTCCAGCATCTCCAAGGTCATAGCTTAAGGCTCCTCCATCATCTCTGCAGGATCCCCCCACCCCCTCTCTTTGCATGTTCTATAGCTCAGGCCAAGGATTCAAGCTTCGAGCCTCTTTTCTCCCTTATAGATACACCTCGAAAGAGCATCCTCCCATCGAGCCACCTGCTCCACTCCCCCATCCAACTACGAAGCTATGCTAGTCCTCTGACTACAGGACGAACAACCACCTTCGATGGCCCCGAGCTCCTCCAACCACAGGCCATCACGAGTAGATCCTCGATCTTCCTCTTGACTGGAGCACCACTGCTTGCATCGACCTCATTGTGTGTCGACGAGGCGAAGCATATTCATTGAGGAGCCTTTCTCCAGGAGGCGATCATCGGGGAAAAAAGGAGTTACAGTGTGCGTTCGATCAAGAACGCAACTAATGAATCTACATTTCATCATCTTTATTCATTTTATTTTAGCTTAAAATCCCTTAAATACCCAATAATAATAAATCATTGTTTTTATAATTTTATATTCTTTTGTAAATATTGTGTAAATATCGATATTTTTAACCTAAAATAAATAAAGAAAGAAATAAAGGAAAAATAAAGAAAATAAAGACAGTATATATGTAATAAATACATGCTGATTCTAACCCTGCGAGAAGGTCAAGACTTGACCTGATCGACAAGAAATAAAGTAGGGGGAAATAAGGCCTAGTGTATAAAAATGAAGAAAATTAAATTACATTCATTCTTAATGTACAAATTGCTCATATGTCATTATTTGGTATGTTAAACCTTCTACTGTTTTATTTATCACTCTATTTATATCAAATAAAAATGTTTCTTCTTGGAACTTGTACATAAAAATAAGTTGTAAATATTAAAAATAATTGCAAAATATTCATTATTCATTGTGTAAATAACGACACTTTGAAAAGCCACAAAATCAAACTTCTCAGACTCATATGCTCCATAAAAGCTAAAAAATAAGAAAACTCACTTTCATTGTACTCTAAATAAAATAAACTTAAAAATGACAGTATTTTCATTAAAATCGGAGTTAAGATGCAAAATATGTTTTTCTAGAGTGTATTGTACATTGTGCCTATACTATATATTGTGTGAATATTTTATTCTATCTATTTCTTGTACATATTTATGTATATTATATTTTAAAAATACTTATAATCATTTTTTTATTCAAATAAAATAAAAATAAAAATTACAAAATCAAAAGATATAAAAATAAATTCATTGTACATATTGTATATATACCATTATGTATATTGTAACTTTACCTATTTATTTAACTTAATAAATTATTTTGTAAAATAAATAAAAATATATTTAAAATAATTGTAAAATACTGTAAATAAATAAAGCATTAAATTAAATATTTATTTGTAAAAATAATTAATTAAAAATCAAGTTGTTGTATATATAGGTATATATACCTATGAATAAAGGGTATTGTTTATTTTAACATATTTAATTAATTTATTTAACTTATTAAAAATCACCTAAATTAAGTTCATTTAATTCCTAACCTTTTTATTTACATTATTTATTTATTTAAATTCATTTTAATTTATTTACATTTTCTTGTAGTTTTGTCCTTTTCTGTT
The DNA here is from genome assembly GCA_037367405.1 of Ottelia alismoides. Taxonomy (NCBI): domain Eukaryota; kingdom Viridiplantae; phylum Streptophyta; class Magnoliopsida; order Alismatales; family Hydrocharitaceae; genus Ottelia; species Ottelia alismoides. The sequence goes on from JAZKJV010005648.1 coordinate 168,727, forward strand.
TTAGTCTTATTCTAGGTTCTCCCTATTGGGCGGACCCGGGTCTCTTGACCCGCATCAACCCCTCCTTCACCCGTCTACCCGTATAGACCTACCCGCCAGAGCTCTTTCCTCCCTTTTCCCCTCATGATCCAACCATCCTTAGCCTTTGATATGTTCTCGATTTTTATTGCCCGATTATCCAATTCAATCGCCCGAATAAAACCTCCTTTGATTCGGCCTCGATCCACGTGTGACCCACTTCTCAAATCCATCAGACCTCACTGCTCTATAAAATCTCCTCCCAGCTCCGCCACTTGCATTGATCCGTATTCTAGCAAAATTCGGAGCCCGAGATTGATCGAGGATAGAGAGCAGTGACGTGATTTTCATCCACATCTGGGAGAGCATCAGAATTGGACGTGGAGGGGAGATCCACCACTTGTCGGACCTCCGTATGAAGTAGATGCTTCTTCGACTGACACATTGGATCGAAGCTACGACCTCCTCTCTTCTACCGTAGGTAGCATTAGGCTAATTTTTTTTGATCATGCATTTTCAATTTTGCATTTAATTCCCGTATTTAGATTAGATCAGATCATCTTCCCGGAGCTCCGATCCGCACGATCGGAGCTCTCCATTCATCATCACGGTAGTCCAATCAACCCATCACGTATGTTATCGCCATCTTCACCCTCTCCCATAACCTTCCCCTCTTAGATCGCATCGGATCTGGGAGTCGATCTCCTTTCCAACCACCTCGTTGGAGATCCTTATCCCCCTCCCTTTTACTTGTGTTTTGGTCGAATAACCTTGGTCGAAGCTCTATCTCTGAGCATTACACCTTTTGCATGGTTTAGGAGCGCAGCTGGACCTTTGCATTGTGATCTGGAGCATGCTTCGACCTCCAGACATTCAAGACCTCAAGGTCTTGATCCAATGGCCTTCGATCTTTGGTGACGCATCAGATCGACAAAGCACAGTAGCAGAAAGAGATCTGGAACTTCAAGCAGCGAATCGAGTGGAGATCGAGCGAGATCAACTCGATCGAACTGCACCGTAGTCGTCCTTCTTCAGAATTATTCCAGTAGCTTTCGGGACGGTCCAATCAAGAACAATGAATCCATATTAGATCATAGCTGTCTAAGCGCGCCCAATTCCAGTCCATGGATCAAATCTATAGATCAGATCTGGTCGTCCACACATGATCATTCTCAATCATCCGATCAGAGTCAGATCGTCCTGACAACCACATGGATTAGTGGTACAATTGCTCCCTAGTCCCTATTGTTTCTTTAATTTATAAATAAGCCTTCAGAGGAACATGCTGTGCTACCGTGTATTGGTTATTTGCATTATTTTCCCTGTGATTTGTTTTATTTGCATTTTAATCCTGTTTGTTTATATACGATAAATTCAGTAAAAAATGAAATATATCCCATGTAGTTCTTATTTTTGTTATTTGAATGGTTCTTTAAATAATTTTCTTTGCACTTATCCCCCGGTGAAACAGATTGTCATTTTGGTGATTAACTAGGTTTAATAAATAGCTAAACATTTCCAAAGATTCTATAAAAAATACCATAAATTCATGCTAATATCTATTATCACCAATAATTTTAGTTTTGGATTTTAATTAATGTTATTAATTTTAAAAATTCAAAAACATCTTATTTTTCCTTATTTGTAGAAAATAAATAATTTAAAGATCTAAAAACTCTTTGAAAAATTCTACAAAAATTTACGTATGTTTCTTTTATTTTGTTTGAATTTTTATATAATTTTCATCTTTTAATTCTTTTAGAAACCAACAAAATTGCAAAATACTAAAAACATAAAAATCAATATAAAATCACAGAAAATACCTTAAAATTAATAAAATACCTTTTGAAAAGCTAAAAAATTATCTCTATTTTTGTAGATATTTTAAATATTTTTGACTTTATTTTCTTTTTTAAAATCATACAAATATCTGTTATGTTTTCTGTTTTCCATTTTCATTATTTTTAATTGATTTAAAAAACTTAAAAAAAATAAAAATCAACTAAAAATCACAAATACAAAATTGTTAAAAATCCAAAAATATTTTTATATTAAGTTATTGTAAATTTTTGCTTTATTTTAAAAATACAAAATCTTGCCTTTCTTTTCTTTTTATTTCTTTGAATTGTTTTTTCTCTTTTATTTTAAAAACCTAAATACTTTTGCAAAAAACTATAATATCATAAAAAATTACAAAATCAGAAAATCATTAAAAAAATTCAAAAATAAAAAATTCCATGAAATTTTAGAAAGATAAAAAAATCCTAAAAAACCAAGATTTGTTTGCTTTGATTTTCCTCTTTTATTTCCTTGATTTTTCTTTGAATTAAATATCCCTCAAGATTCATTGTTGCCTCCCTGAGTTCGATCTTGTATGCTAAACAAGTAAATAAATAGCAAATCATTTAGATTTCTTTCTTACATTTCTCTTCTTTTTGTCTGCGTGTGTTGTAGATATTAATTAATAATTATTGTTTGAATTGATAATTTTGGGGATTGCGATGACATTTTAGCTATTAAATAAATATCCCTTGAATTTCTCGAGTTCAACAAATTACGCCGTTGCTGGGGAGGCACGATAAGGTAGCTTGATTTTTCCTTTAGCTTGTTATTCTTTGTTTGTATATACTTATTTACTTTTTAGTTTTTCTTCCTTTTATGTTACATATTTCCTATCTATATTTATGTCACTTGTTTATATTATTCTTTGCCTTTTATTTATGTCTTTTAGTCATTTTATTTTTGTCCATATTTTTGTATATATATTATTGTGGATTGCATCTTGTTGAGGAGTGAGCACTCATTTTGAATTTCGTGTGCCATGAGGGAGCAAGCACATCACTTGCAGGATCTGATTTGTTGGACACTAAAAGCTCCCCAAGATCGGACTTACGGATTCATTTGAGATCACTTTTACTTGCTCTTCTCATTTTGCCTCATATCCACTTGTTTGTTTCTATGTTTATTTGTCTATATTTTCTGCTTTTATTTTCTCTTATTTTTGCTCACATATTTTCATTACTGCGATCTGACATATTTCTTATTTCTCTCTTTCTTGCGAGGACCCAACAGGCAAGGATGACATTCTTAAGAGTGCTGGTGCACCTGAGCGAAGCAGAGGCGGCTCGTTCTTCACCGAGTAACAAGAGAGCGTAGGGGAGAAGAAGTAGGAAATTTGGAGGACCGCTTAAGCATTTTAGTTTTAGATTTATTTTTAGCATTTTATTTCCCATTATTTTTTGAAATTAGTTTGTAATATTTTTGGCATTTCCCGATTTCTATTTTCTAGGCCATTATATACACATGTGTGTGAGGGGTTTGTTTCACCAAGTGTTGGTGCACTTGGGAGGATTTTTGTTTTCATCGCTTTATTTTTATTTGTTTTCTCGCATTTTTTGTGCTTGAGCCCTAAAAGTAGGTTCTACAATCTTGGCTAAGTCATATAATCGATTAGGTCCACATCCATTAAGTAAGAATATCTGTTCCTATCGATTAGATCATAGGATTGGACTAGTCAAACAGTTGGTTCTTGCCCGCTAATAGAAGTTACTGCTTAGGATGTTTCTCTTGCATCATTTAGGTAGTTTACATCTCTTATCTTTTATTTTATGCGAGGATCATTTTGCATGTAGGCTATTGGAGCAAGGTGCACATTTCTTTACTTGTGCATGCATCATTGACTTCCATTGCATCAGCTTTTCTGACTTCCTCCCTTGATTTTCTCGCATATGAAATAAAGGAATTGAAAATTTTCATTCATTATTTCGGGGAGAGTAACCCCCTCATTGTTTGTAGGAACTTACCTCCAGACAGAGGGTGTAAAGCCTTGAACTTGGCATCTCTCAGATCCTATATCATAAGATCTGACTAGTCAAGAGAAAACCAACGGAATTTGTTTCGTGTGAATCGGACTTCGTTTCGATTTATTATGATTTTCGGAAGAAAGAGAAGTAAGGAGGGTTAAGAAGTCATTAACCCATAATGACTGTCATTCAGACTAATTAAGTGTGATTAAAGAAACTAATGATGGATTGAAAACTGCTAATGATCATTAGCAAACACTAATCAATAGTTAGCAAAAGATAAGCTAAGCCGTGAAAGTTAAATCGCGATTAGTGAAAGTTAATCACGATTAATGTTAATTAAGCGTCATTAGCGTATCTAGAATCTTCTAGAATATTCTAACTTAAGCCCCATGTTTAGGATAAGTTTTGGCTAAAACCATAGGCCAAAACCATGTGCCGCTAAACTATGGTTAAGGTCTAAACCATGGTTTTCTAACCATGGTTAGTGGTTTTCTAGAGCCTATAAATACCCCCACCCATTCATTCTCTACGATTTCCACTACCACCACCACCCAAGGGCTAGGGTTGAGAGGTCGGGAGGGGGAGTGGGAGGCAGGGAAAGAGTGTTGGCGAAGTGCTGCCGAGAGAACGAGGAGGAGGGAGGTATGATCCTCTCTTAGTTTTCTTCGTAAGCTAGGCTTTCAATTCATCCTCTTTTCTTCCAATTTTTGTTGTTTTCATCTTTCTTTCCGATATGTTTCCTGTTGTGGTTCGAGGAGAAATCTGTGTAACACCCTACTTAGGTGCAGGCGGCTGTGTACGTCAGTTAACCCTGTGATTCGTCACACATTCACTCACTTAAGACGTGTGGTGTCTACCGATTCTCCATTGCTTATTGTTCTTTCTTTTCTGCTTTTATAGTTATTTTGTTGGAGAAATCTGTGTAATACCCTACTTAGCTGCGGGCGGCTGTGCACGTCAGTGAACCATGTGATTCGTCACACATTCACTCACCTAAGAGGTGTGGTGTATACTGATTTTCCATTGCTCGCAGTTTAATTATATTGTTTCAGTTTCGCTGTTGTTCTCCTCTCGATTGATTTTATAGATGAAACTCTTTTCGTTTTTATTTTGAAATATGTCCCGATATAAGGGGAAACTTTGTCGAAATTTTCCGAGAAATATGTCCCAATATAAGGGGGAACTCTGCCGAATTTTTTTCGAGAAATATGTCCCTATATAAAAGGGAACTCTGCCAAAATTTTCCTAAAATATCACCCATATAAGGGGAAGCTCTGCTGAAATTTCAAGAGAAAATATGTTCTTGGCGTTCTTCGTGTTCTTCGCGTTCTTCGTGTTCTTCGTTCGTTCTTCGTGTTCTTGACATGTTCTTAGCATTTTTGAGACGAAAATGAAATTCGATCGTTTCAGGAGCCTTAAATCATCCTTTCTGAAAACGAAACACGATAAAGTACTACATACGCGAGAGAGTTCGATTAGGTAACGAAATCCTTCCTTTTGTTGTTGGATTTTCATATGAGATCGTTGAAATTTCTGATTTTATGTTCTTTGCTACGAAGAACCCTAACTAGGTTATTTTTGAGAAAATACGAAAAGTTGCTTTGTGATTCCCACTAAAACTAGGTTTAAGTATCGAATTAATGCAGTGTCTTGGAAAGTTAGGGTTTGGAAGTTAAAATGAGCATAATTATGAGTATATAAATATATGAATTAATATATGTGTAAGTCTATACTCAGTATTTTATGGTTACGCAAATATAAGGTTGAATTGAGGAATTACATCATGGGAATTGATGTGTTTTAAGTTGGATCCTGAAAAGGGTCGTGAGTCACGTTAAGGATGACTGGGAGTAGAACTACAGGTCGGGCATGCAACCTGTAGGTTTGTCGGAAGGAACTCTTATTGGCGTTTCCCTACCTACGTGGTACACGGTTTCCCTGTTATGATAAGTGCGCACGAAATGAATGATTTGCAACACGTGGTACCGGGAGCCAATATATTCGGGTTGAATGACGGAAGATGTGGTCGTGCCACGTGGAGGCACGGGTGGTTCAATAGCGATTGGTTACGACAACATGTATTTTAAGCTGCTAGGTTGTGATGTTAGCCTGAGGTTTTAAGCAACCGAGTCTTCGAGGACGGTGTGCTCCTTTGTTTGCCAGGCAGAGGGTTTGAGACCCTGATTAATAAAAGAAAAGGAAGTTGTCAGGGTAGTATTGGAGGATTGGTTGAGGCGACGTGCGGCGGCATAAGCTTACCAAGATCAACACAATCTCCAATCCCGAAGGGTCCACAACTTCGGAGTCCAAGAATGGTGGGGTTCCCCTGGACTAATCCCTGACGTGGAATAGAAAAGGAATAGGACTTAAATTAATGAGAAGGAATGAAACTTTTTGTGATTACAAGCTTTCAAAAATTACACAATTTGTTTGCTTTTATCTTCTTCGTTACTTAGCATTCGCTAATTTTTATCCTATGATTTATGGAAAATCCAACAGGTGTCGGTGAACCATCGCAATGACTTTAAAAATCCATCCAGCTTACATACTAGACATCCAGGCAACCACATTAGCTTTTCTTTGTAAGGTAGTTAGTAATATTTCTGTGTATTTCCTTCAAGATGATGCACATGTAAAGGGTTGTAGTGGGACAATGGATCATGTAAACTTTATTTTGTAAATGGCAAAGTGTTGAAATACTTCCTTCTAAGTAAATTTATTTGCAGTCTGTTTCTTGATGTTAGTTGTGATTGCTTAATAAATTATTGCTGAGTAACCAGATCCAGATATGGGAGGATCCGACGGCCTGAGATTCGGGGTCATGACAGATTGGTATCAGAGCCCAGTTAGTCCATTAATTTATTTAGTAATTAACAACTATGAGCGGTATTCAGAAACTAAGGTTATATTAAGATCCTTTGATCTTAATAATTGACTGCAATACCATTCACAAGTCATTGTCCCTTATGTACATCATGCTAACTCTGATGATGGACATCTTTCATCTGACTCAAACACTCCATCTATTATCCATCATGATTTTTCTGAGGATGACACTGATCATAGTTGGGAATCATATGCTTCATCTCCGTCCTGTTATTCTGATCTCCTATCACATGCTCAAAAGAAGATCAGCCGAAAACCGCCTTAATAAGCGGCTACCCACCCTCTCTCCCGACCACATTGGTCTCCTTGTACAGCTTCTTCCTCTACTTAGGCCAAGGCCTAAGTATAGGGGGGACCGATGCCATCTGTATATATCATTTTCCCGGATCACACTCTTTCTCACGATCGCTCCATTTCCACCCTTCTTCCATACTTAGGCTGATCAGAGCCTAAGTATAGGGGGAACCAACGCCCACCTGTATATATTCTCTTCATTCACATACCCCAACCACTTCATTTTTTCTGCTCTTCTTCTATACTTAGACTGTTTACAGTCTAAGTATAGGGGAGCGGTTCTGTAAATCTTGTTCTGTTTCCTTTTTCACTCTCTTACGCTTAGCCCGAGCTATGTCTTCTTTATGCTTCTTGTGCTAAGAGGACACAACACTCGCTAAGTATAGGGGGGTCTCTGTATATACTTCGTATATATTTTACCCATATCTCGTACTTTCGCGTAAGTCTACATGTATTTACGGGGTGGGTAATCAATTTGAAAAAAAACAAAAAAAAAACAAAAAAAGTATTGCTATTAACACTGACTTTGCCCAATTTTTTTTGAAAAAAATGGCTTCTTATTTCATTTTTGCATCAAAAAAAATGTGTGTCTGCATTTCACAAACCCGCACTTCATCCAGCATCGCATTCAGTTGCATCTATGAAAAGTCATTGGGTTCTGGACTGAGTTATGAGCCGAAACCGAGAGTGGTCTGGACTTGACCTTAATCCACCTAATTTTCAGAGGAACTTCACCGAGAAATAGGATTTTAAGATCTTCAGGTCTTTTGACTTAATTCATTAAGTTCCACATGACAATGTACAACGTTTGACTCTTAGTGTCTAACCTGGTCTCTTCATTCTGGGTACAACTCTGGAATAGGAAATTAATTTGTACTCTCGCACTATGCACTTAGTTCAACTCAGACGGGATGTTGGAAGACTGTGTGAGTCTCTTTTCTGGTAGCGTAGAAATCTAAAGATCGGAGTACGAGTTGAAATAAAGCTTCGGAAAAGGGATGGATGACTGAGCACAATTTTTTCTAAGACCCCAAAAAATGTACAGAAAAAAAGATTCTATATCTTTAGGGGCACAACAAGATCCAAGCAGAACCACCAAAAATTCCAAATACAAAGAAGCATTCTACCAAATAAAATCTGACCAAAAAGGTCCAAGCTTCAAGAAACCTGTAGATCTTGGTGGAGACTTGGCTACACTGGCTATCTTCACAAGGAGAGGTGACTACACTGGCCACCCTCCAGTTCTTTTCCCCTTCTTCTAACTTCTCCCTCAATTCGATTGTGAACACAACGCGACAGACCTTAGAAGGAAATACATGACTCCCCGAGGACGAGTTACTGGAGGGGAGAGGAGCATGGTAGTCTGGCATTCTGGATTGGAAGAGCTAAAACCCTTCACACACAAGTCGGTTATTCAATGTTCATAGGGTATACTTTGGGGAGAGGATTGATCTAAGATGACTTCTGAGCCGAAACTGTGACAATGATATGTAGAACTTGAGGGCTGTTGATTTTAAAATTCTAAGTCTCACAGAAGTTCCGCCATACTATTAATCCAAAGGACGAGTTTAGTTTCATTTTCACCTTCAGCTCATGGTCTTGGTATGGAACCCAATCTCATTTCACCTCATGGCATTTCTTTTTGATGCTCAGGGACGAGCATGGTTTAAGTATAGGGGGATGATGAATCTCGGATTCATCACTCTAAATCTCATTTATTAAGCTCAATTCCCTCAAAATCAACAACATATCTGCATCTATTCTGCATAATTAGCATTCATGCATGTTTTCATAATAGTTGCATTTTATCCATTATGTTTGCACAAAATAAGAAGCCAAAAATCCAAGCCAAAATGACCTGTATATAGCCTAACTTCCCAGATTTTGAACTCCCTCTTGCTAACTCCGAATGATCCAAAACCACCTCCATTGAGTACATGTCACTAACAAAAATAAATGAAAAATACAAAAAAAAATTATTAACCCTGTTAAGTGGACCAAAAACCCAAACCCTAGTTTCAGGATTTTCGAACTAAAAGCCCCATATCTTCCCATCCAGTGTTCGATTTGATCCTACTCATTTTTGAACTAATGTACATTCAATTACCTTCAAAACAAGACTAAGTTCAAGTGAATCGGAGCTCGTATGTGAAAGTTGGGTTTTGGGCCTCTTTTGTACATTGTGTATTTTAACGGTTCTTGACCCGTTATTTTTTGTACATATTTTCTTAATTAATAAAAATCCAAAAAAAATATTTAGATGTATTTATTTATCTTTGACTTTCTATATTTTTTCGGATTTTTATCTGGTTTAAAAATGATGAAAAAATTACAAAACCCAAAAATCTAGGTATTCTATGTATATAGGATACCCCAAAAATTCACTTTATGCATTTGATCGATTTTGGTTTTGCTGTCTTCATGAAAGTTGTAGATCTCATCGAGACGAGCATTGTTCATGAAGAACTTTTTCGATCCGAGATCGTTTACTATTTCTTTTTTATTTTACAAAATCTTTTTCTTCGATTTTTCTTGTGATGACACGTGGCAGCCCCTGGGGCCGCCACGTGTCAGCATTTTTTGGGCTTTATATTTATTCATTTTTATAAAAAAAATAAAAGGGACTGCACGTGCGTCACACGTGCCTCCCAGGCACGTGCTCCGCACGTTCCCCGCTCCCATCCCCACGTCACGTGGCCGACTCTGGGCCATCTGATCATCGCCCGATCGGACGGCCCTGATGTTGCCTTCAACCTCCCACGTCCCATTCCCCGAAACCTCCGCCGCCGCCTCCGCTATCCTCGCAACCGCCGCCCCCACCTTCGTCGCAACGGCCAACCGCCGCCCCCATATCTCGTGCCGGCCCCTTCCCTCTTTCCTATTTAAAGGACTCCGACCCCCCTGATCCCTCATTCGCCGATAGACCTTCAACGTCGAGGAGGAACGGCGGTGACATCACTTTCCCCCTTCGTCTTCAACCCGACGAGGTCCGATGTCTTCCCCGGCACCGCTGCGGTCCAAGAGCTCCTCCGTCGTACTGCCCCAGCTCCGGTTGTGTAACGTCGAGCCCCTACCCTGCCAGGTAGTCCTTCGCTTCTTAGCCGCTTCGCCGTTTGACATCGCATCTCCGATCATCCTCCTCCTCCATATTGACACCCTCCGTATCCATCTCCGCCATCTCCGTCTCTACGTCACGTGACAACACGTCATCTTCAATCGACTCAGTTGCAAGCTCCAGAGATTCCACCTTCGCCTCCGATCTCTTCTCCGACCGAAGGTCTTCATCAAGCCACCGCCAACGACCATCGCCGCCTCGCAACTTCACCAACGATCGCCTACGCCTCCGCCGCCAAGGCTCCATCATCAATCGCTCAGCAGCACCTTGGCTTTCTCCGCAGCTCCGCCTCAACGCTGCCGCTCCACGACGCCAGAAGCTCCAGGGGCCTCCACCGGAGTGGCCCCCTCAACGCCAACCCGCAGGGCCTCCTCCGTCCTTCCACACCGCCAGGCCGGGCGTGAAGCCCGAGACCCCCGCCACCTGCCGCGCACGTGAGGGTGGGGGGGCGTCAGCACTACATCAGCTAGCCCGGGGGTCACGTGACCGGTGGTAATTTGCAAGGCACACCCCTGGAGTTCCTCTATTCGCATTTCAATACACCCCTAGAGGGCACGTGCCACGCACGTGCCCCCTCTCGGAATTTTGCAGAAGAGCCCCCTCAAACCTTGGTAATTACAACTAGGTCCCCTCTGCCTTTTTATTTATTTTATTTATATTTAAATATTGCATATGTACCCCTATGTTCCCCCGTAATTTTGAACCTCTACATGACATTATTTTATTATTCAAAAAATAGCATTTTGTTCTTCCTTTAATTCTCTACGTCTTGACATATTATGGATATTTTTGTGATTGACAGTTAATTAGTAATTAATTATTTTGTGAAAAATTGCAAACTTTGCCCACTTTGTGCTCTTAAATTTGTATTTGATTAACCGTTGATCTAAAAATTCACGAAAAATCACATATTGTACTTGACATTGTGCCCAAAAAGATTTGCATTTGTTGCATAATTTGCTCTGTAAAAATCATTTTGCATAATTCAGTATTTGATTTTTAATATATATTAAATCCCACATTTTCAAGGTTTAGGATTTTTCAGAGACCCATCATCTAGTGATAGATCTTAGATAATTTTATTCTCTGAAAATAAGTAGGTTTAATATTTATTATAATTAAATATTGAAAACCATTCTGTTTGTACTTAAAAATTCATAAAAAATTCATTTTGCATCTAAAAATTCCAAAAAAAATTACAGTGCATTTATTTCATCATATTTTGCATTGTGGCCAAGTTTCGTATTTTTCGGACATTATTTGAACGTAATTTGCATTTCAGTCCCTAAAATAGGCTGAAATTGCATCTTGCATCCCTTATTTGCATTAAAAATTCCAAAAAAAGACCGTCTCGAAAACCGTGCACGAATCTTGATAGAAATAACTGTCGGTTGTTCCTTTGCCTCCTTGTGATCGACCTTGGGATTTGTCTGAAGGATATGGTTTGATCCTCAAGCACATCACAGAAGCGTGAGCGTCGTATCGAATACGACGAGGAGTGACTAGTCGGACTAGTTGCTCGATGCAGCGGAATTTAAAAAATTTTATACGACGAAACCACATGATCCAAGAACACTTCTCGAATCGTTTCGTCTAAACCACAAACAAGTAATAGGATTACCTCTTGAAGCGTGGTTACGATCGAGTCTCTAAACGAAGAGACCTCCTATCTCAAGTCCGATCCGACGGAGGAGACGCTTGCGAGCGCGGGGATGAACCGCGTGCTTCTCGCAATCCATGTTGATGATCCAAGCGGCGGATCTCCTGATCTCGATACAATCCGTTGTCTTCTTCACGAGCGAGGCGCACCGAAGGAGACGGAGATCCACGAGCAGACGATCGGGTAGCATAACGACGATGCTGCGGCGACGGAGAACCTCTCCATGGTATCCATGGTGGACGGCCATGAGAGGGATAGAGAGGGCTGACCTCTAGAGAGAAAGAGAGAGAGAGATGCTTATCAAGCATTTTGTGTGTAAATTAGAGAGCATGGTATGCCTCTCTATTTATAGGGTTTTGGGATCCATGGATCTCAATCCATGGGACATATAAAATCAATGGATGAGATTGATTTATGTCAATCCAATGGTCAAGATTGTTGTTGGTAAAAACCAACAACTTGTGATTTAATTTTGATTAAATATATTTGATAAATCAAATAAATATTAATACCAAACTAAATCAATCAAATAAGGAGAGAAAAAAATACAAAGGAGATACTTTCCCCATAAAGAAGAGGGGACGACCACCAATTCCCCAAGGGAATTGGGTGCCGCCCCTTCTATTCCAAATGGGGAGTGCAATCTCATGGATTCCATGAGATTGCATATCTCCTTATTTTTCTCTCTACTTATTTCCAACAACTATTTGTTGGGATTTTATTCTTCAAAAATAATTCGCAATTATATTTGAGAATATTGCAATCTTGACATTGGAAAATTGTGAATCACATTCACAACCCAAAACAACATATAATTTACATTGTCAATTAATTACACACTGTGTATCCAATACACATAATAATTAATCAACACATATAAATTATAATTAGCTCTCTCTAATACATTATAAATCACATTTATAATATATTATGAATAATTAGATATTACTATCCACATTAATCTTATCCATAATAATTAAATCACATTTAATTATATTGGATAACTTATTCTCTTGTGCTCAAATAATATGAATCACATTCACATTATTTACATCTTTGATAATCAAATCACATTTAATTATCTAAGACAACTCTCCTTATAATATGAATCAAATTCATATTATTCATGGTAATTAAATCACATTTAATTATCCTTTTTCTCAATGCTCGGATACATATATCAACAATAGAATTATCCATGAACTCTTTCAAGGATAATGCGCTTTCATCGCGAATACTTGGAGATAAGGACAGGGCGATTGTATTGTTCCACATATAGTGACATGGATATTGAGATCATATCTCAAATCCAGATCGCGGGCCACCCATAGATGCTTGATTAAATCAAGACCGCAAATCTAATCTTCTCATTGCATCTGAATCATATTCAGATCAATGTCCAATAATTGAACTAAGATAAGATTACTTCTCTACTGAGAGGAGTCACTAAAATCCAGACCCGTTTCATCACTTCCTAGGAATGGAAGCGTCATGGTTATACAATCGTTTATGATCACATCACCCTCAGGTATTCCTAATACCTATACATCCTGCATACTGGAAGACTCAAATTGAACCCGAAGTATCGGATCAACTTTAAACTGTCTACTTCATGGTTTTATCAGTAAGTTTCTCATTCTATCATTGGGAGTCGGTATTGATCATATACTTTCCAAAAGCATATATCATACCTAGGTCTTGATCATATACTTTCCAAAAGTATATATATCAAACCAACAAATTCAGTCAAGCTTCCAAAGCGAGACGACCGTGCGCACGGAATTTGATTCTTCCCAATATCTCATGAGTGAGCTCATGTCTTCCGGTTCAGTAGTGAACCTGTATGATCCCTTTGAGAGATCGTATTACTCATATGCCCTTATATGCACACCAGCGCGCCGGTGTATAGACCTTGATTAGGCCATCAACCTATTGGTCTGCCAAATGTACATACTCAGACATATAGTAACTCATCTGTCTCCGGTCAGAGGATGTGTGCCTATATCATGACAGCATATGATATAGGACTTTGGTTATCTCGATCTCGTTAAGTCAACTCTTTGACCTAACTAATCTGACACCTCCGAATCTCTATTCCTATGCAGAGGACCTGCATCAAGAAATCGGTCAGATATCAGCCTAACTGAGAAAGGATTGCCATCTCCTACTCAGGCTGGAGATCATCTCTTAATAATCATTTGACGGTGCTTGATGAGTCCTCAATCTAACTCATTAGATATTCATCTAAGCACCAGCCTCTATGATTCAATAATTGAATCAACAGCTGTATGATCATTAAGATGGCCATGGTACATAACCCTAATTGCACTAAGGGACCTATTATGCAAACTATGTACTCTTTATTTCAGATTAAGGAGTGAATTGCAATAACAGTTATTGCATAATGGCTCGCCGTGGGCTCGCATGTCCAACAATCTCCCACTAGCCCAAAGAGCCATTAATGGGCTAATCATTTAAACCCACACTCATGTGACAATCATAGGCTATTTAGAAAATAGCTAGGTAAGCTGATCAGTCACTCCGTTCCTAAGAGACTATGCCAAGTCCTTTTACGACACTTGCATATCTCCTAGTAACAGTGCTCGCATCCAATGCGAATGTTGCATCTCATGCAACTGATACTCAATTTTGTTGGTTATAGTGTCCTTGACACTACATCTTATTAATTATCATAACCAGTATTCCCATAATCCTTATTAGAATACCTTCATTCCTGGAGATCTCTATCTCCTAAGGTATCTACAGTTAAGATCCTTATAGATCACTATCTACAAGGTCTTAAACCTTTGAAGATAAGACTTTGAGATCACTATCTCTAAGTTTCATCATCTTTGAAGATATTATTATTACTGCAATCAAGTGTTTTATCTCCATAGTAGGATTAGTAACAGTTTACTACTCCCACTGCATGGTAGACATATGGTTCTTGTACACATCTAGTATACATTCAGCTTCTCATAACTGATGCACAAGTGCAAGCAGTTCTAGCATTCACTTTCTCAACTTTTTAAGGTGCTATCCCTTTAGACAAGTCACTACCACATCTTAAGGGAAGGAAGCTTTTATTGGAATTTTCCAGAAAATGGAATAAGTCCAAGGTGTACTACTAATGCGAAAGTCCCAATACCCTCTTCTCTTTGCTTCTGAACGACTTCAGAACTAAGGTTTTAAGAGGTATCCTTGAGATCATATCTCAAAGTATGGAACAGCCAAATTTTAAACACTTATCATTTATTCTTATATCATTCTAAATGATTAGAATAATATCTACATTAAGCACGATGAACACAATGGCACTCCCACTAAGCTTCACATGGTTCATCAAGATTTTATCTGAAATCACAACATTTATAATTTCATCAAATCTTATGTTCCAACTATAAGAAACTTATTGGAGTCCAAAGATGGAGTTCTTCAGCTAGCACACCTTGCTTTCCTCAACCATGAAGCCCTGGGGCTACTTCATATGAATATCCTCAGAGAGGTATTCATAGAGGAATGCAATCTTGACTTACACCATGAAGATGTCATAGACAAGTTGTGTAGCTATAGCTAGCAATATTCTGATGGGTTAAAGCATGGTCACTGGAGAACAAGTTTTATCGCAAGCGATGCCTTCTCTTCGGTGTATAGCTCATGGCTACGAACCGTGCTTTGAAGGTCTATACCTTCTCATCAGGTTCCCTCTTTCTCTTGAAGATCCATTTACACCTTAATGGGTCTGACCCATATAGGTGGATCCTCGAGGGTCCATATACAACACTTGCACATGAAGTCTACATTAGACTTTTATTGCTAACATCCATCTTTCCATGTCATGATCCTCAGGAGCTTCATCACATGAAGTCCGATCATTTTCAGATTTAACTGACACATGGAATCCATCCTCAAACTTATTTGAAGAGGTATTAATGTTTCATCTTTAATTATCTATTTTAGTTTCCAATTTCAGGAGCCTCATTATCTTTTTAAGATTAAATGAGTTCCTTTACTTCATTTTCATCTTGATTCTCAAGAGAGTCATCCTATAAGAATCATATTCTCAAAGATGAGATCTTTTAAGAATCTCAAGGTCATAAAGTAGGTATCTAATACCATCCTTTATTTTCCTTATGAAGTAGCACTCTCTGGTGCTAGATTCCAGCTTACCAGCTTGGGACCTTATTAAGTGTATAATGTAGTCTCTACCACATATACCTGGAAACTAAGAGATAATTATGCTAAGATTAATCATTGATTAAATCATGTCACACATGATCAATTGCATCTCCCTACAACTCTATTGAGTTAAGGCTCATTAGGAGGAATGAGATAGAAATGATATTCACATCTCCATAAGGTATTCCTTGAATTCATCTAATAGGTACAAGCTACCTTGATTAGATCAAATTCATTTCATCTTCCTTCAAACTTTGGTTCTAAACCAAAATTGTGAAATCTTTGAACATTTCAAAGTTTTCGAAGTGAAGAGAAGAAATTTCATATCACAAATAACCATCAATAGATATCACATATCCATAATGTTTATTCTGATATAGATGATTCACATACATCAATATGTATGAGATCTTGAATACCTTAACATCTTACACCATTCCAAAAGAAGGGTGTATTGGATATTTTACTTTGAATACAATATTCATAAGTATGCAAGTTTTGAAAATTTAGACATTCTAAAGTTTCATCTCTTACTTGTCCATTGATCTCATCAACAAACATATGTCCAAAACATTATGTCAGATCATTGTCAAATGATCTTTATCCTCCTATTGCTCTTTAAAGGTTTAATTTTTAGTATTAGAAATCTTAATGAACCATTCATTAATTTTCTAATTTAGTGGAGTCCACTAGATGTAAGATTACTATCTTAAATATCTCCATCATAACTCTTTATGATAGGTCTATTCCAGATATCATGTTTATTCCCAACATTTAGAAATAAACAATGAGTGTATTCTAATATCTAGGTCATAGAGACATTCTCTAAGACTAAGCGCTCCCACTGAAAATATGAAGTCTATTCACCCGGTGGAAATTATTGCAACAATTGCATCAATTCCAACATGGATGACCAATAAACCTTAAGATCAAATTTCTAATATTCTAATACAGATGCAACCAATTGCAAGTGTCATTAGAAGATTGAGATACAATTATTAGACTTTATCTTATCAAATAAGTAAGTCAATTTCAATGATTATATGTAGTTTTTTCTGATGTACTATCCGATTCCTTTTCTAAGGATTCTAGATAGATTTGATAGTCATACTATCAACACATTAATTTATTGCAGTATTGGCATTCATCCAACTCTTTGGATGTCATATGGAAGTCACAGAAGTACAGTCAACTCTTTGACTATACCTCTTACTTGGGTCCAACCCATGCTTCCACTGCGCTCCCTTTATCTCTAAGCAACCATTGCTCAAGACAAAAGGATCTCTCATGTTAAATTCAAAAGAATTCAAAATAAGAGTATTTCAACACTTAATATGTGCTTCATTAAATTCATATAATATGAATATTATGAAGCTTCATGAATGACTAGAGTAAAGATAGTAGAATGATGACACTCATCACCTACATCCATCTAAACTCTTAAAACATTGGTTCATGTATGTACTCAAACAATTTGAATACATCATCTCTTATAGAGCCACCATTCTGCATGATGCACAGAACCACATCATTCATGATTAAACGTCGAGAGCACATATGTATGCCAGAACATCTTCTTAGAATTTTATAAGGATTATTTGATAATTACGATCATCATCGACATGTCACTTCAAAAGTACATTCGATAAGATCAAGACTTATAGAGACATACAAACCCTAGGGTTTTAGTCCTATTGTCTTATTTAATTATCACTTCTCATTATTATGAGGAAACTTGCACATTGCAACCACATACATTATGTGTCCAATCGCAAGTACAATATCTGGATCAAGGGTCCAATCCATGATATTCTACTGGTTATTAATGAGTATAACATTGAGTGGGTTTAATGAAGGATTATCTGAAATAAGTAATTTGCATAAGGGTATATATTTATATATATATATACATGTTTTACTTTGAATTAGGAATTTTATATCAAAGATGTCTTGCCATGTCAACAATGAGAGTTCATTCCCTTAATCACTTTCAATGTAAGAGATATACTTACCATTATATCTCAAGCAAGATCTGGGATCTCCTTCCTTATGTTTGTTGCATCCCAATAATATGAGAACCTACAACTCGGATAAAAAGAAGCGGGAACACATTCCGCCTTGCAAGTCCAACTTGCATCTCCCAATTTGGTCTTTAATACCCGAGCCCACCACCCCTAAGGTGATGTTGACCCGTCATTAATTGAACCAATCGTCAACAGGAATACAACTCTCTATGCGCAATCCAATATCACCCCAATAATATGAGGACCCGATATTGGGGTCACTACGCATACATCCTTACTCTTTCGAGAAGTGACGAGCCCGATCCAAAATGGATCATATGCAGGAGCTGTCACTTCGGACATGCGTCTCCCACATATAATATCTGGCGGTGAAACCCTTCGCCTTGACGGGAGACCATGGATGTCACTTATGTGATCCTCCATATCTTATTCAAATTAAATTAATTTCTATGAATCACATTCATATAATTAATTCTTCCAAGGGAATTATCAACTCTAATCATATTAGAGTATTTTTATTGGACATAATTAACTTAATCATATTAAATTAATTATCAATCCAATTCAATCAATCAAACTTGATTGTCTTACTTGAATATATATGGTATTATTCTCAAAGTACGTATTAATTCATATTTTAATATTTAGGAAAATACATCTTAATCCCTCGGACATTATCCGGGCCCTACCCGCTGTCATGGCCAGTACCGACGGGAGTGGGACGGACCGCATACGTTGCAACCCGCTACCCCAGCGATCCCCGACTAGACACCATATCCGCCTCGGGAAAGGATAACGCCAAATTGATTAATTTGTACTTGAGATGATCATCGGTTCTTCAACCGAAATTATACCATATAGTAATCAAAACAATTTTGATTATAAGGAAATTTGCTAGACAAATTCCCAATCCTATTCAAGCAAGGAGTTTGATGATTGTGTTTCCAATTATGATCTAGATCAAATCTAATCAATTAATTGGTTGAGGTCAAGTCAATTAAGGAAATAATCATCTTCCAGTATTTCTCAAATATTTTTCATAATTATTTCTTGAAATTAACAATTAATTTCACTAATTGACAATCACATGGTTCTTGATTAGGAAAGTAATTTCAGCAGTGACCCCTACTTACTAAAATTAGCATACCTCAATCAATTTAATTCCAAATTAAGCAAAGTAAGTTTCCATAGTTTGCTAACTTGATTTACAACAGAACCTACGTATTTTGCACGCATTTCGAGGCGTCTCTAAACAGTAATTAACTCTTTAATTACGTTAAGATTCGCAGTTCCCGTAACCGTGAATACATGTTCATTAAAACTACCATATCTAGAGCATACGAAATCCGATTTACGCAAACTCAGATCCTATGGTTTCCTTATTTAATGGGGAACAAAATCCAAGTATTAAATTCGTGTTTAAATAATTTAAACAGTGCCGAATTTATTTACTAAACAGTGCGAAATCAAATGCGATGAAAACTTTCGCGACCTTAACGAACGCAAGCCGTCCTCGGTGAGAGAATCATATTCGAAACCGTCGACCTAAGGCTCTGATACCACTTGAAGGATATGGTTTGATCCTCAAGCGCATCACGGAAGCGTGAGCATCGTATCGAATACGACGAGGAGCGACTAGTCGGACTAGTTGCTCGATGCAACGGAATTTAAAAAATTTTATACGACGAAACCACATGATCGAAGAACACTTCTCGAATCGTTTCGTCTAAACCACAAACAAGTAATATGATTACCTCTTGAAGCGTGGTTGCGATCGAGTCTCTAAATGAAGAGACCTCCTATCTCAAGTCCGATCCGACGGAGGAGACGCTTGCGAGCGCGGGGATGAACCGCGTGCTTCTCGCAATCCATGTTGATGATCCAAGCGGCGGATCTCCTGATCTCGACATAATCCGTTGTCTTCTTCACGAGCGAGGCGCACCGAAGGAGACGGAGATCCACGAGCAGACGATCGGGTAGCATAACGATGATGCTGCGGTGACGGAGAACCTCTCCATGGTATCCATGGTGGATGGCCATGAGAGGGATAGAGAGGGCTGACCTCTAGAGAGAAAGAGAGAGAGAGAGATGCTTCTCAAGCATTTTGTGTGTAAGTTAGAGAGCATGGTATGCCTCTCTATTTATAGGGTTTTGGGATCCATGGATCTCAATCCATGGGACATATAAAATCAATGGATGAGATTGATTTATGTCAATCCAATGGTCAAGATTGTTGTTGGTAAAAACCAACAACTTGTGATTTAATTTTGATTAAATATATTTGATAAATCAAATAAATATTAATACCAAATTAAATCAATCAAATAAGGAGAGAAAAAAATACAAAGGAGATACTTTCCCCATAAAGAAGAGGGGACGACCACCAATTCCCCAAGGGAATTCGGTGCCGCCCCTTCTATTCCAAATGGGGAGTGCAATCTCATGGATTCCATGAGATTGCATATCTCCTTATTTTTCTCTCTACTTATTTCCACCAACTATTTGTTGGGATTTTATTCTTCAAAAATAATTCACAATTATATTTGAGAATATTGCAATCTTGACATTGGAAAATTGTGAATCACATTCACAACCCAAAACAACATATAATTTACATTGTCAATTAATTACACATTGTGTATCCAATACACATAATAATTAATCAACACATATAAATTATAATTAGCTCTCTCTAATACATTATAAATCACATTTATAATATATTATGAATAATTGTATATTACTATCCACATTAATCTTATCCATAATAATTAAATCACATTTAATTATATTGGATAACTTATTCTCTTGTGCTCAAATAATATGAATCACATTCACATTATTTACATCTTTGATAATCAAATCACATTTAATTATCTAAGACAACTCTGCTTATAATATGAATCAAATTCATATTATTCATGATAATTAAATCACATTTAATTATCTTTTTTCTCAATGCTCGGATACATATATCAACAATAGAATTATCCATGAACTCTTTCAAGGATAATGCGCTTTCTCTGCGAATACTTGGAGATAAGGACATGGCGATTGTATTGTTCCACGTATAGTGACATGGATATTGAGATCATATATCAAATACACATCGCGGGCCACCCATAGATGCTTGATTAAATCAAGACCGCAAATCTAATCTTCTCATTGCATCTGAATCATATTCAGATCAATGCCCAATAATTGAACTAAGATAAGATTACTTCTCTACTGAGAGGAGTCACTAAAATCCAGACCCGTTTCATCACTTCCTAGGAATGGAAGCGTCATGGTTATACAATCGTTTATGATCACATCACCCTCAGGTATTCCTAATACCTGTACATCCTGCATACTGGAAGACTCAGATTGAACCCGAAGTATTGGATCAACTTTAAACTGTCTACTTCATGGTTTTATCAGTAAGTTTCCCATTCTATCATTGGGAGTCGGTATTGATCATATACTTTCCAAAAGCATATATCATACCTAGGTCTTGATCATATACTTTCCAAAAGTATATATATCAAACCAACAAATTCAGTCAAGCTTCCAAAGCGAGACGACCGTGCGCACGGAATTTGATTCTTCCCAATATCTCATGAGTGAGCTCATGTCTTCCGGTTCAGTAGTGAACCTGTATGATCCCTTTGAGAGATCGTATTACTCATATGCCCTTATATGCACACCAGCGCGCCGGTGTATAGACCTTGATTAGGCCATCAACCTATTGGTCTGCCAAATGTACATACTCAGACATATAGTAACTCATCTGTCTCCGGTCAGAGGATGTGTGCCTATATCATGACAACATATGATATATGACTTTGGTTATCTCGATCTCGTTAAGTCAACTCTTTGACCTAACTAATCTGACACCTCCGAATCTCTATTCCTATGCAGAGGACCTGCATCAAGAAGTCGGTCAGATATCAGCCTAACTGAGAAAGGATTGCCATCTCCAACTCAGGCTGGAGATCATCTCTTAATAATCATTTGACGGTGCTTGATGAGTCCTCAATCTAACTCATTAGATATTCATCTAAGCACCAGCCTCTATGATTCAATAATTGAATCAACAGCTGTTTGATCATTAAGATGACCATGGTACATAACCCTAATTGCACTAAGGGACCTATTATGCAAACTATGTACTCTTTATTTCAGATTAAGGAGTGAATTGCAATAACATTTATTGCATAATGGCTCGCCGTGGGCTCGCATGTCCAACATTGTCCAAGTAAAATAAACATAAAACCACTTGATTAAATTGATGAATAATTTTTGTGGTTATTTCTTGACCGATTCCGATCACCGCCTACAACTAACGACACATTAATTTTTGGCACGGACAAATAAAACATCTCTTTTTAAAGCCGTGATTTCTGGATCCGTCAGATGGCGCTGTTGTCGGGGAGGCAAATGGCTTAGATTTGTGTTTTGAAAATTTTCGTTCGGTTTTCCGCATTCAGGTAGTCTGACCCCCGAAGTTTTCACTATAAATTTCATTTTATTTCCTGCATTTATATTTCAGCATTTATTTTTCTTATTTGATTATTTTGTGAGTCACTCTCTTACATAATCTCTCTTATTTTTCTTGCGAGGTACCCGGCGTACGTGGAGCGGTTTTTTCAAAGAAACCGACGCATCTTCACCGACATCCGAAGAAGCCACAATTAATTTAAGATCGAGTCGAGTCGTGAGAGAGCATTGAGTCTAGGTTTTTAATTTCTGCAATTTTAGTTCTATAATTAATTTCTCATTTACAACAGTGTCCATTTGGACTCTCGCGTGTGTAAAAAGACTCTGAACTCTTCTTGTGGTATGTCGTGGCCTGTTTCACTCTCCGGTGAGGGTGGGCCCGACTTGAGTGGCGATTAGGATAGACCTGCACGTACGGCTCTCAGAGCATTTATATTTTTGATTGTGCTCGTAGGATCTTAAGCCACATTGCACTATTAACTGAGACACACATAGATCGTTTAATTTAACCAAAATTTAACTCAATTCTTTCCCGCTAATAGAACTTTCTGCTTAGGTGCGGTTTTTCATCGGCTTGCATTCTTTTAGAATAATTTTAAATTCTTTCTAGCATCCCACATGGAGATTGCGATGATTACTGTAAGTCTTCTAACTGAGCATTCATCATAGTTTTTCGCGTGCATCGGCTTTTTCCGAATTTCTCCCTCTTGTTTTATCACATAATTCTAAAGGAAATTGGGACTGGACGGTAGACGTGTATTTGTGCTTATTTAAATTCTTCAGTGATCACCTAATTAAAATTTGGACTGCTAAATACAATCGATCTTCAGAACCCATAAAATCAAGAATTTTTGCGGGAGAGCAACCCCGTCATTGTTTGGTTTGCTTGAGCGAGAGAGTGACCCACACACTAGGATAGAGCCGCGCCCTAACTCTTTTCAGACTACTATCTTAGGTTAGTCGTTCTCCAGTAAGGATCTCTCCGGTAGCCGGTAAGGCAGCCCGTGACGTCCTTAACAGATTGAATTGATCGGGTAGCCGGTAAACAGTCCGCAATTCATACTGGCTGGGAAAGATCTAATTTGGAATAGGCTAGTCTCCTGAGAGAATTGGGTTCCTAACAACTCGCTTTAACCGCTCTGATATATTGTATTATCACCAAACTCAAAAATTGAAAAGATAATAGCCGAACTCTTACGACTTCATTTTGTGAGTTGGTGAACTCGGGGTTTGATTTGTGTTTGCATTGGTGTGCGTGAACCGATATCGAAGATTAATAGACGCACATTTGATAACATTTCTTTTGACTATCCAGTGTAAATCATCTCTCTCCTTCTTGATTTAAACATGGAACTCTTATCCAATAACTCTTGCAAGCCAAAACCATCATTTTTTCAGCTCTTTCAAAAATGATCGAACATGTATCTGAAAATCCTTCAGACCTATACTATGAAAATGAATTTGTCTCGATTAGGCCCAAATCAACTAAATCATCTTCTTTCAATAATCCTCCAACATTTGCGGGAGATTTTCACCCGCAAATGAATTTGGCTCTTCATTGAATTTCTACTCGAATCATCCAGTCACACATGACCATCTACCATCTTGGACTGAACCGTCTGATTCTCAGATTCTCGCTGACGAGCCAATTCAAGATCAAAATACCTTTGAGTCTCATGACTGTCCGAGAAACCAAACCCAGATGGAAAGACCCGCACTTAATGATCATCAGCGTTGGATTGACCATGACAACCCCCTCTTCAGACATGATACTCCTACAAAGGACTGGACTGACCACATAGAAACATATAAACACTGTATGCTGACTCCAAAATATCAATGTCTGACCAATCATAGGATTTAACTCTACTCAGACCAGCTACATATGCCTTGACCATATGAGTAGTCTCCTTCCATAATTTTTAAGGAGAAATTTTTAGAAAATAATGATCATATAATGGATATTCCAAGAAACTCTCCTCTTACCACATACAGGAAAATGGAAGATGAAATTATTGAACACACACCGATTGCTCCCATGATTGATCATGAACAACATTTTGAGGATAATATTTCGAGGATAAATAAGAAATTTGAATTAATGGAGGAAAAATTCAGAAATTTTACTGATCGACTCAGTTTATTTTATGGGAGCTCAGACATAAAAATGAATGAGGAAATGATTGGATCTCAGGCTGAAAATTTTGAGGATGTTCAGAAACCTAGGAACGATTCCGACATCGACACCTCTGCATATTACTCCCCTAGGAATGACTACGCCTCTGACTCATACTCTGAACATCAAAGCCCCTTCTCATCTGAGGAGTACACCACATCACCATACCACACAGAAAATACCAAAAAATCGGAATATTTGAAAATCACAAAAAAATCGAAAATCTCGAAAAATACATAAAAATTGAAACAGAAGAAGATCTGAAGAATTTGGATCCTGCTGTACGGAAGCACTAGGAAAGAAATTGATTTTTTAACTTCCCTTTCTACAGACCATTGAACACTTCCCCGATCTTAAAAGATTTGTAATGGATAAATTAACTATGAAAAAGTCGGGCAGGATTAGAATAAATATCGAAAGACATATCTTGTCAATGGCCTCCTCCTTGGTGTTGAGGAGAAAAACCAAGAGCCGCATAGTGAAGGGGTTGTCCAGATTTGACTGTGAAATCAAAGACACAATTTTCACCCATGCTCGGATTGATGATGATTCACCGATCAACATCCTCCCGACCTCTGTATTCCATGAACTCAAACTCGGACCGATTCGGAAGATACGGGAGATTGTTCAATTGACTGACCGATCAATAAAGCGACCGAGATGAATCATTTCTGTCGTTATGAAATTCCAAGGTGCTCCGCTCAAAGTAGAATTCACGATCATTGATATCGAGCATCAAGGAGAATTCACCTAGTCTCCAATCATTCTCGGAAGGCCATTCTTAGCATTGGCTAAGGTAATTATTGATTGTGAGACTCGGGAAATCAATTTCACAACATTGGAAGAACTTCGATCTGACCCAGTCTTCGAGGAACCACGATTTCCTGAGGCAACCCACGAAGTCCCTGATGGCCGTAATAATGAAGCGGTAGAAGAGCCCTACCCCGATGCTACACCTGAGATAATGGTTGTTGATGAGACTATTGGTTTAGAGAATCTCCCCCCTGCTCCATTCCCAGCCGCTCTCACCTTGGAGAATCATGTATATGAATCATATGATCCAGAGACTTATGCATGGGCACACCCTGGGTCAACCTACTCTGACTACATGTATTACATCAACTCGACACAGGAATGTTCCAACATCGAATCAATTGAGAATGAACATGCAGAGACTCTCCCCAGTATTTCAATTCCCGCGGATCTCAAAATAGACAAATCCTTCATCTATGATCCTGAGACATATGCATGGTCACACCTTGGAGCAACATTCTCTGAATATCTGGACCAAATCATCCCAAATCGAGAGTGCTCAAACATTTAGGAGACTAAGAACAAGCACGCTGACCGAGCACCGACCAAGGAGAATTCCAATGGCTATTCATCTGGATACTCAAGTGAACCGACACCTTCATGAAGAAATAAAAAGAGAGTCACCTTTGACCTTTCGGAAAAGGAATCAGCTGATGATCCCTCATCAGGTCCGGAAAAGGTAATCTACATGAGTGAAGTCTGTTCGGCGGCTCTAAAGCCATATCTTCGCAAGGATCCAAAATTCAATTCTCGTTGGACAACTCTCGTTCCTAACTACTACTCATCCAATGCTGATGCTCCTGCCTTCTTCAAGTACACTGGAATTATTTCGTATGAGCTGACTGAGACTAGTGCTTCTGAGTATTCATCCGAGGACAAACCGATTGACCCCAAGAAGGAACGAATTCTGAGGAAACAACTGAAGAAATAAAAAGACATGAATACTTGGAGTATGTCCTCTTTCAAATACTATTCCTCGGAGGATAACTCTGATGATGGATACCTTTCATCTGACTCAAACACTTCATCTATTATCCATCATGATTTTTCTGAGGATGACACTGATCATAGTTGGGAATCATATGCTTCATCTCCGTCCTGTTATTCCGATCTCCCATCACAGGCTCAAAAGAAGATCAACCAAAAACCGCCTTAATCATCGGCTACCCACCCTCCCTCCCGACCACATCGGTCTCCTTGTATAGCTTCTTCCTCTACTTAGGCCAAGGCCTAAGTATAGGGGGGGACCGATGCTATCTGTATATATCATTTCCCCGGATCACACTCTTTCTCACGATCGCTCCATTTCCACCCTTCTTCCATACTTAGGCTGACCAGAGCCTAAGTATAGGGGGAACCAACACCCACCTGTATATATTCTCTTCATTCACATACCCCAACCACTTCATTTTTCTGCTCTTCTTCTATACTTAGACTGTTCACAGTCTAAGTATAGGGGAGCGGTTCTGTAAATGTTGTTCTATTTCCTTTTTCACTCTCTTACGCTTAGCCTGAGCTATGTCTTCTTTACGCTTCTTCTGCTCTGAGGACACAACACTCGCTAAGTATAGAGGGGTCTGTATATATACTTCGTATATATTTTACCCATATCTCGTACTTTCGCGTAAGTCTATATGTATTTACAGGGTGGGTAATCAATTTGAAAAAAAAACAAAAAAAAACAAAAAAAAGTTTTGCTACTAACATTGACTTTGCCCAAAATTTTTGAAAAAAAGGCTTCTTATTTCATTTTTGCATCAAAAAAAAAGTGTGTCTGCATTTCACAAACCTGCACTTTATCTAGCATCGCATTCAGTTGCATCTGTGAAAAGTCATTGGGTTCTGAACCGAGTTATGAGCCGAAACTGAGAGTGGTCTGGACTTGACCTTAATCCACCTAATTTTCAGAGGAACTTCATCGAGAAATAGGATTTTAAGAGCTTCAGGTCTTTTGACTTAATTCTTTAAGTTCCACATGACAATGTATATCGTTTGACTCTTAGTGTCTAACCTGGTCTCTTCATTCTGGGTACAACTCTGGAATAGGGAATTAATTTGTACTCTCGCACTATGCACTTAGCTCAACTCATACGGGATGTTGGAAGACTGTGTGAGTCTCTTTTCTGGTAACGTAGAAATCTAAAGACCGGAGTACGGGTTGAAATAAAGCTTCGAAAAAGGGATGGACAGCTGGGCACAATATTTTCTAAGAACCCAGAAAATGTACGGAACAAAAAGATTCTATATCCGTAGGGGCACAACAAGATCCAAGCAGAACCACCAAAAATTCCAAATACAAAGAAGCATTCTACCAAATAAAATCTGACCAAAAAGGTCCAAGCTTCAAGAAACCTGCAGATCTTGGTGGAGACTCGGCTACACTGGCCATCTTCACAAGGAGAGGTGACTACACTGGCCACCCTCCAGTTCTTTTCCCCTTCTTCTAACTTCTCCCTCAATTCGATTGTGAAAACAACGCGTCAGACCTTAGAAGGAAATACCTGACTCCCCGAGGACGAGTTACTGGAGGGGAGAGGAGCATGGTAGTCTGGCATTCTGGATGGGAAGAGCTAAAACCCTTCACACACGAGTCGGTTATTCAATGTTCATATGGTATACTTTGGGAAGAGGATTGATCTAAGATGACTTCTGAGCCGAAACTGTGACAATGATATGTAGAACTTGAGGGCTGTTGTTCTAAGTCTCACCGAAGTTCCACCACACTATTAATCCAAAGGACGAGTTTAGTTTCATTTTCACCCTCAGCTCATGGTCTTGGTATAGAACCCAATCTCATTTCACCTCATGGCATTTCTTTTTGATGCTCAGGGACGAGCATGGTTTAAGTATATGGGGATGATGAATCTCGGATTCATTACTCTAAATCTCATTTATTAAGCTCAATTCCCTCAAAATCAACTGCATATCTGCATCTATTCTGCATAATTAGCATTCATGCATGTTTTCGTAATAGTTGCATTTTATCCATTATGTTTGCACAAAATAAGAAGCCAAAAATCCAAGCCAAAATGACCTGTAAATAGCCTAACTTCCCAGATTTTTAACTCCCTCTTGCTAACTCCGAATGATCGAAAACTACCTCCATTGTGTACATATCACTAACAAGAATAAATGAAAAATACAAAAAAATCACTAACCCTGTTAAGTGGACCAAAAACAAAACCCTAGTTTCAGGATTTTCAGACTAAAAGCCCCATATCTTCCACATCCAATGTTTGATTTAATCCTACTCACTTTTGAACTAATGTACATTCAATTACCTTCAAAACAAGATCAAGTTCAAGTGAATCGGAGCTCGTATGTAAAAGTTGGGTTTTGGGCCTCTTTTGTACATTGTGTATTTTAGCGGTTCTTGACCCATTATTTTTTGTACATATTTTCTTAATTAATAAAAATCCAAAAAATTAGATTTAGATGTCTTTATTTATCTTTGATTTTTTTATATTTTTTTCGGATTTTTATTTGGTTTAAAAATGACAAAAAAATTACAAAACCCAAAAATCTAGGTATTCTATTGATATAGGATACCCCAAAAATCCATTTCATGGATTTGATCGATTTTGATTTTGATGTCTTCATGAAAGATGTAGATCTCATCGAGACAAACAATTTTCATGAAGGAACTTTTTCGATCCGAGGTCGTTTACTATTTCTTTTTGATTTTACAAAATCTTTTTATTCGATTTTTGTGGTCAGTGTTTTTTGGGCTTTATATTTATTCATTTTTATTAAAAAATTAAAAGGGACTGCACGTGCGTCGCACGTGCCTCCCAGGCACATGCTCCACACGTGCTCGCTGCCATCCCCACGCCACATGGCCGACTCTGGGCCATCCGATCATCACCCGATCGGACGGCCTTGATGTTGCCTTCAACCTCCCGCGCCCCTTCCCCGAAACCTTCGCCGCCGCCTCTGCTATCCTTGCAACCGCCGGCCCCGCCTTCATCGCAACGGCCAACCGCCGCCCCCATATCTCATGCCAGCCCCTTCCCTCTTTCCTATTTAAAGGACTCCGACCCCTCCGATCCCTCATCCTCCGATAGACCTTCAACATCGAGGAGGAACGGCGGTGACAACGCTTTCCCCCTTCGTATTCAACCCGGTGAGGTCCGTCGTCTTCCCCGACGCTGCTGCAGTCCACGAGCTCCTCTGTCGTACTGCCCCAGCTCTGGCCGTGTAACGTCGAGCCCCTACCCTGCCAGGTACTCCTTCGATCCTTAGCCGCTTCGCCATTCGACATCGCATCTCCGATCATCCTCCTCCTCCGTATCGACACCCTCCGTATCAACCTCCGCCATCTCCGTCTCAACTTCACGTGACAACGCGTCATCTTCAATCGACTCAACCGCAAGCTCCAGAGATTCCACCTTCGCCTCCGATCTCTTCTCCGACCGACGGTCTTCATCAAGCCACCACCAACGACCGTCGCCGCCTCGCAACTTCACCAACGACCGCCTACACCTCCGCCGCCAAGGCTCCATCATCAACCGCCCAGCAACACCTTGGCTTTCTCCGCAGCTCTGCCTCAACGCTGCCGCTCCACGTTGCCAGAAGCTCCAGGGGCCTCCACCGGAGCGGCCCCCTCAACGCCAACCCGCCGGGCCTCCTCCGTTCTTCCACACCGCCGGGCCGGGCGTGAAGCCCGAGACCTTCGCCACGTGCCGTGCATGTGAGGGCGGGGAGACGTCAGCACTACATCAGCCAGCCCGGGGGTCACGTGCTGTGCACGTGACCCGTGGGTAATTTGCAAGGCGTACCCCGGAGTTCCTCTATTCGCATTTCAATCCACCCCCAGAGGGCACGTGCCACGCACGTCCCCCCTCTAGGAATTTTGCAGAAGAGCCCCCTCAAATCTTGGTAATTGCAACAAGGTCCCCTCTGCCTTTTTATTTATTTTATTTATATTTAAATATTGCATTTGTATCCCTGTGTTCCCCCGTAATTTTGGACCTCTACATGGCATTATTTTATTATTCAAAAATAGCATTTTGTTCTTCCATTAATTCTCTACGTCTTGACATATTATGGATATTTTTGTGTTGACAGTTAATTAACAATTAATTATTTTGTGAAAAATTGCAAACTTTGCCCACTTTGTGCTCTTAAATTTGTATTTGATTAACCGTTGATCTAAAAATTCCCGAAAAATCACATATTGTAGAGTTAATTGTGCTTGACATTGTGCCCAAAAAGATTTCATTTGCATGCATAATTTTCTCTGTAAAAATCATTTTGCATAATTCAGTATTTGATTTTTAATAGATATTAAATCCTACATTTTCGAGATTTAGGATTTTTCTGAGACCCATCATCTAGTTATAGATCTTAGATAATTTTATCCTCTGAAAATAAGTAGGTTTAATATTATTATAATTAAATATTGAAAACCATTCTATTTGCACTTAAAAATTCATAAAAAATTCATATTGTATCCAAAAATTCCAAAAAAATTACAGTGCATTTATTTCATCATATTTTGCATTGTGGCCAAGTTTCATTTTTTCGGACATCATTTGAACATAATTTGCATTTCAGTCCCTAAAATAGGCCGAAATTGCATTTTGCATCCCTAATTTGCATTAAAAATTCCAAAAAAAGACCGCCTCAAAAACCGTGCACGAATCTTGATAGACATAACTCTAGATTGTTCCTTTGCCTCCTTGTGATCAACCTTAGGACTTGCTCAAATAAAATAAACATAAAACCACTTGATTAAAATTGACGAATAATTTTTGTGGTTATTTCTTGACCGATTCTGATCACCGCCTACAACGAACGACATATTAATTTTTGGCACGAACAGATAAAACATCTCTTTTTAAAGCCTCGATTTTCGGATCCGTCACCCAGCTGAAGGAGCAATGGAGAAGGCTCTTCTTAGACACCAAACATTACTAGACAATTACCGAAAGGGAAAGATTCCTCGATTTAAAGGCATAGAGACACCTGCTGAAGCATAACTATGGCTTGATGACGCCAGCAGGATGTTAAGAATAATACATGCACCATCAGATACTTGGGTGCACTTTGCTGATTACTCCTTAGCAGACTTGAAAGACGATGGTGGAGAGCCATTTCCAAGAAATTAGTCGATCCTGTTCCATGGGATGTTTTTGAAGAAAGGTTCCGAGCTCACTTTTATCCCTCCCATTGGGAAGAATTGAAGAGGAGGGAGTTAGCTTCTTTGACCCAAGGATCCAAGAATGTACGAGATTACCATATTCACTTTACGGAGCTGCTACGTTACTCCCCAGATTTAGAAGCTTCACCACAAGAGTGTCTTACCAAATTTGTTAGCGGTCTTCAGGGAGATTTAAGAGAGAAGCTTGCAGGTTTTAGAGCCACCATTGTAGATGAAGCCATGGACATCGCATCTCGTATTGAGATGGTGAGGGATGAAAACCACCAAAAAAGAAGCTTTCACTTTAATGGTGGACCATCCAAACATAAGGTGAATTATATCCGAAGAGACAGTCGTTATCATCCAATCGGGTCTAATATAAGCTCGCCACAGACTTTGGGCCAGGAATTATCTTGAAGAAGAGGTTTCTCTAGACCTCCACTATATCCTCACGACTCAGCAACAGGAGCTAGCACCTCTGTGGCTGGGTCTTTAGCTCAAACAAGAGCACATGTGTGTTTTTACTGTCATCAGGAAGGCCACATCAAGAAAAATTGTCTGAAGTTGAGAGGTTCAGGGTTTAAACCAACCCCAATTAGCAGTATAACATCCACCTCGAGCAATGAAGCAACACACGAAGGAAGACATGGTAGAGGTCGTGGCTCACAAGGAGCGTCTCCTACACAGCAATCACCACAAAGTGTTGGGGGTTCTAGATTGCCTATTCCTAATGGCCAGCTCAATGCAATTACTGAGGAACAAGCCTACAATTCAGGCACGATCGTACGAGGTACCGTTACTATTCATGGCTTTTCAGTACATGCCTTATTTGATTCTGGTGCTTCATATTCATTTATTGCTCGACGGTTAGTACCCACTTTGGGTAAGATACTAGTAGAAGTACAACATAACTATCTGATTAAGGGACCAGGAGGACAAGTATTCATAATCCGAGAAATCCTGGATAATTGTATAGTACTGATAGTGGGACATCAGTTACCTGTTTCACTACTAATAATAAAAATGGAGGACTTTGATCTTATCCTAGGGATGGATTGGCTAGAAAGGCATCATGCATGTCTTTACCATTTTCAAACGACAGTAACATTTCACCTTCCTAACTCGATAGAGTTCCACTTCATTGGAAAGACATCCAATGATAATGTCGAATATATCTCTACTTTGAAGGCACAACAATTGTTAGAGAAAGGGTGCTAAGGTTATTTAGCTTATGTAACCACCACATCAGGGTCAGACGGAATGATGGAAGATATACCTATAGTGTGCGAATTTCCTGATGTATTTCCAGAGGAACTACCTGGATTACCACCTGAGCGAGAGATTGAATTTGAAATCTCTCTCATACCTGATACTCAGCCTATCTCTATCCCTCCGTATAGGATGGAACCAGCTGAGTTACGAGAGTTAAAGGTACAGTTGCAAGAACTTATTCACCTAGGTTAGTGAGTGCTATCTACTTCTGGGGTTTACTATCAACATTAAGTGAATGGAAACCATTTGATAGTAGTGATGATACTATAACTATTCCTCACCGATACAAACCAGAGATCTAGGATAGAATAAAGAAAGGACATGAGAATGATCCAGTCCTTAAAGACTTGAGACAACAACTTGAGAAGAATGAGATAGAGGGATTCCATATATAAGATGGGTTACTATATAACCATCACAGAGCTTGTGTACCAGACATACCTGAACTGAGGAAAGACATCTTACGTGAAGCTCATTGTTCTAGATTATCTAAAATTACGAAGATGCATAAGGATCTTCATCCATACTTTTGGTGGCTAGGAATGAAGAAAGATGTTGTTGAGTTTGTGAATTCATGTTTCACTTGCCAACATGTAAAAGCTTCACACCAAAAGCCACTAGGATTGTTACAACCCCTCCCCATACCTGAGTGGAAATGGGAAAGCATTTCCATGGACTTCGTTACTGGCTTACCTCAGACGACTGGTGGTAAGGATAGTATCTGGGTTATAATAGATCGTCTGACCAAGGTAGCACACTTTATTCCAATAAGCCTATCTTTCACTCCAGACCAGCTTGCTGAGTTATATATTACACAAGTGACCCGCCTCCATGATATCCCAAAGGAAGTAGTTTCCGATCGAGATTCATGATTCACCTCACACTATTGGGAGAACTTCATGAAAGCCTTAAGCACACGGCTATGCTTGAGCACAACATATCATCCACAAGGAGATGGTCAATCAGAACGAACTATTCAGACTTTAGAGGATATGTTACGATCATGTGCCTTAGAATGGAAAGGATCATGGTTGAAACATTTGTCTCTTGCAGAATTCACATGCAACAACAGTTACCATACAAGTATTGGCTTGGCACCATTTGAAGCACTATATGGACGTAGGTGTACTACTCCTCTATGTTGGAAAGAGGTTGGGATAAAGAACCTTTATGATTCAGATAGACTCCAAGAGACACAGGAAGCTGTAGAGCTTGCTCGAAAAGACTATTAGCTGCTCAGAGTCGCCAGAAAAGCTATAGTGATACCAGACGAAGAGACCTTGAGTTTGAAGTAGGCGACTTTGTACTTCTCAAAGTATCACCTATGAAGGGAGTTCAGAGGTTTGGCTTGCGTGGTAAATTGGCACCCAAGTTCGTGGGTCCATTTGAAATTACTCAACGGATTTGAAAAGTCGCTTATAGACTTGCGCTTCCTCCACATCTTTCTGCAATACATTATGTTTTTCATGTATCAAATCTGAGAAAGTATGTTAGGGATCCAGAGCATAAGATAAGTTATGATGATTTACATGTTGAGCCAGACTTGACATACCAAGAGACACTTGTGCAAATACTTGAAAGGGATATCAAGAAGTTGAGAAACAAAGAGGTGCCTCTAGTTAAAGTATTGCGGAGGAACTAAGAGTTTGAAGAAGTCACATGAGAACCTGAGGTAGAAATGAGAGAGAAATACATGTACTTGTTTGAATGATAACACTATGTATTCTGTATATGTTCATTATAAATTAAAGGACGTTCATTCTCTTTAAGGTTGTTATGCCTGCATCTCTAGTCTCGAGGACGAGACTTCCTTTAAGGTTGTTATAATCGTAAAACCATGAACTTGACATCTCTCGAATCCTATATCATAAGATCCGACTCGTCAAGAGAAAACCAACAGATTTTGTTTCGTGTGAATCGGACTTCGTTCCGATTTGTTATGATTTTTGGTAGAAAGAGAAGTAAGGAGGGTTAAGAAGTCATTAACCCGTAATGACTGTCATTAAGACTAATTAAGTGTGATTAAAGAAACTAATGACGGATTGAAAACTGCTAATGATCATTAGCAAACACTAATCAATAGTTAACAAAAGATAAGCGTAAGCTACAAAAGTTAAATCGCGATTAGTGAAAGTTAATCACGATTAATGTTAATTAAACGTCATTAGTGAATCTAGAATCTTCTATAATGTTCTAACTTAAGCCCCATGTTTGGGATAAGTTTTGGCCAAAACCATAGGCCAAAACCATGGGCCGCTAAACCATGGTTAAGGTCTAAACCATAGTTTTCTAACCATGCTTAGTGGTTTTCTAGAGCCTATAAATACCCCCTACCCATTCATTCTCTACGATTTCCACTACCACCACCACCCAAGGGCTAGGGTTGAGAGGTCAGGAGGAGGAGTGGGAGGCGGAGAAAGAGCGCTGGCGAAACGCTGCCGAGAGAACAAGGAGGAGGATGGTATGATCCTCTCTTAGTTTTCTTCATAAGCTAGGCTTTCAATTAATCCTCTTTTCTTTCAAGTTTTGTTCTTGATTCATCTTTCTTTCCGTATGTTTCCTGTTGTGGTTCGAGGAGAAATCTATGTAACACCCTACTTAGGTGCGGGCGGCTGTGCACGTCAGTGAAACCTGTGATTCGTCACACATTCACTTACCTAAGACACGTGGTGTCTACCGATTCTCCATTGCTCATTGTTCTTTCTTTTCTACTTTTATAGTTATTTTGATGGAGAAATCTGTGTAATACCCTACTTAGGTGCGGGCGGCTGTGCACGCCAGTGAACCCTGCGATTCATCACACATTCACTCACCTAAGACGTGTGGTGTCTACCAATTCTCCATCGCTCGCAGTTTAATTATATTCTTTCAGTTTCGTTGTTGTTTTCCTCTCGATTGATTTTATAGAGGAAACTTTTCATTTTTATTTTGAAATATGTCCTGATATAAGGGGAAACTCTGTCGAAATTTTCCGAGAAATATGTCCCGATATAAGGGGGAACTCTGCCAAAATTTCCGAGAAATATGTCCCTATATAAGGGGAAATTCTGTCAAAATTTTCCTAGAAATATCACCCATATAAGGGGAAGCTCTTCTGAAATTTCAAGAGAAAATATGTTCTTGGCGTTCTTCGTGTTTTTCGTTCGTTCTTCGTGTTCTTGACACGTTCTTAGCGTTTTTGATACGAAAATGAAATTCGATCGTTTCAGGAGCCTTAAATCATCCTTTATGAAAACGAAACATGATAAAGCACTGCATACGCGAGAGAGAGCTCGATTAGGTAATGAAATCCTTCCTTTTGATGTTGGGTTTTCATATGAGATCGTTGAAGTTTCTGATTTTATGTTCTTTCTACGAAGAACCCTAATTTGGTTATTTTTGAGAAAATATGAAAAGTTGCTTTGTGATTTCCACTAAAATAAGGTTTAAGTATCGAGTTAATGCTGTGGCTTGGAAAGTTAGGGTTTGGAAGTTAAAATGAGCATAATTATGAGTATATAAATATATGAATTAATATATGTGTAAGTCTATACTCAGTATTTTATGGTTATTGAAATATAAGGCTAAATTGAGGAATTACATCATGGGAATTGATGTATTTTAAGTTGGATCCTGAAAAGGGTCGTGAGTCACGTTAAGGATGACTGGGAGTAGAACTACAGGTCGGGCATGCAACATGTATGTTTGTTGGAAGGAACTCGTATTGGTGTTTCGCCACACGAAATGAATGATTCGCAACGCGTGGTATCGGGAGCCAATATATTCGGGTTGAACGATGGAAGATGTGGTCGTGCCATGTGGAGGCACGCGTGATTCAATAGTGGTTGGGTCACGACAACATGTATTTTAAGCCGCTAGGTTATAATGTTAGCCTGAGGTTTTAAGAAACCGAGTCTTCGAGGATGGTGTGCTCCTTTGTTTGCCAGGCTAAGGGTTTGAGACCCTGATTAATAAAAGAAAAGGAAATTGTCAGGGTAGTATTGGAGGATTGGTTGAGGTGACGTGTGGCGGCATAAGCTTACCAAGATCAACACAATCTCCAATCCCAAAGGGTCCACAGCTTTGGAGTCCAAGAATGATGGGGTTCCCCTGGACTAATCCCTGACGTGGAATAGAACATGAATATGACTTAAATTAATGAGAAGGAATGAAACCTTTTGTGATTACAAGTTTTCAAAAATTACACAATTTGTTTGCTTTTCTCTTCTTCGTTACTTAGCATTCGCTAATTTTTATCCTATGATTTATGGAAAACCCAACAGGTGTTGGTGAGCCATCGCAAGGACTTTAAAAATCCATCCAGCTTACATACTAGACATCCAGCCACTCACAGTAGCTTTTCTTTGTAAGGTAGTTAGTAATATTTCGGTGTATTTCCTTCAAGCTGATGCACATGTAAAGGGTTGTAGTGGGACAATGGATCATGTAAAATTTATTTTGTGAATGGCAAAGCGTTGAAATACTTCCTTCTGAGTAAATTTATCTGCAGTCTGTTTCTGAATGTTAGTTGTGATTGCTTAATAAATTATTGCTGAGTAACCAGATCCGGATATGGGAGGATCCGACGGCCCGAGATTCGGGGTCATGACAGAGTGGGTGAGGATGTAGCCTTAAGTATAGTGCCCAAATCCCTAGACTTGTGTCCTATGCTCCTGAATACATCTCTGTGGTGTATGGTTGAGATGCAAGAACTTGCCTAAGATGTTAGAAAATCATTTACGTGTACTCATTATCCTTTCTCCCTTTGGGTCTGATATTGAACCTGGCAGCCCGGGCAGATGGTACCATTGATTGGAGAGGATTGAAAACGTACGATGGTCGATAGAGGTCACTCACCTGTGTGTTTGGTAGTACGTAACTTATTGTAGATTCACTAAAATAGAATTGAAAAGATAATTGACCGAACTTTCACAGTCTTCGCTTGTGTTTAGTTGGTGAATCGGGCTTTGTATTGTGTTTGATTGCTAGTGTTAGAGATCCCTCTGCACACTTCACACCTTATTTT
Source organism: Ottelia alismoides (assembly GCA_037367405.1). Lineage (NCBI taxonomy): Eukaryota > Viridiplantae > Streptophyta > Magnoliopsida > Alismatales > Hydrocharitaceae > Ottelia > Ottelia alismoides. The sequence continues at coordinate 206,596 of JAZKJV010005648.1, forward strand.
ATTTTTCTTCTTCGTATATGACCTCATGTTCTTGCATCTTGCCTCTTGTCATCTAGGATGGCAGATTGGAGTGATTTGTGTTTGGACTTTGCGGACTTATCACTGTCCTCTCCAGTTCGTTCATCTTCATCTTCTTCTACTCAGGATGACTTTCTTCCTGAGTTCTCTTCATTTTCTTTCACACTCGATCTTTTGCTAATAAATCATTGTTCGAGATTGACCCTCTTCTCGAGCTATCATTTGAGACTCCTTCATTTCTATAGTCTGATCAAGTGCCTTTCAAATTTCCAGATACACATCCAGTGATAGAGGACTTGATACCACCGAAGGGAAAGCCCACCATGGTTGATCATAGCGAGATCAATAGTACATGTTAGCCTCTATTCATGCCATCCATGCTTAGTTGACTGAGCATGACAACATCTAGGCCGGATTGAGAGATATGATTTTGGAGCTAAGACAGGACAAAGGAGAGAGGAGGATGGATAGAATCATGGAGGCGGGAATGGGGGAGCTGATCATGAGTAACCTAGAGTGGAGCCAAAGCCCACATTGAGAGATGCCTACAACACATGAGCATGACATTTGACGACTTGTATACATATTCCTGTGATTCATGGGCATTTCGAGCTAAAGCCCACCATACTTCCATTGCTCCCGATATTCCATGGGATCATTCACAAGGAGCCATATATTCACCTCCAACAGTTTGATCACATTTGTAATATGATCCACTATCCTAACATCTCGTCAGAGGTAGTGAAGATGTCCTCCTTTTCGTTTAGTCTCGTGGACAAGGCCCTTAATTGGATAAATCATCTGGGAAAGGTCGTCACATCTTGGGAAGAGTTGAGATATGCTTTTCTTAGCAAGTATTATCCACCGGGTTACCTCAACCATATGTAATCATTAATAGCTAACTTCTCCTAGTTTTCCCATGATCCTATTCACGTGGCATGGGAAAGATTCAAAGATTTGACGAAGAAGTGCCCCCATCACGACATTCCAAAGTCGAGCTTAGTTTAAAATTTCTTTTGGGGGTTAAGCATAAAGAATCATAGATTGATGGATATCGCTTGTGAGGGTTCACATTTCAACAAGGATGAGGATGTGTTATATCAGATTTTTAAGGATATGGCAGAGAGCTCCACATCTCTTTCTTTTTCATGTGCTTTTCAAAATCATCCGACTCCTTCTTCTGCTACATCAGCACCCCACAAGGTCGTCAACATGATGACATCTCGTGATGTGGATAGTATGGACAATGCCGATCTGACTATTATTGGGAATCACCTATCCAAAGTTGACATAATCGAGAAATGCTCACAAGAGCTAGACAAATTACAAGTGATCGAACATAGGATGAAGCAACTGGACAAGCTTGATGATATCACATGCCATCTATAGCTTCTTGTTAGTACCATTAGCTCGTGTCAGAGTCAGAGTGCCGCATCCGATACTCCTGCGATGGAGCAGCCTAGTTCTTCTTCTACATCAGCCCAACAGAATACCAACACCATCTTCTTCACCAACCGAACATAGATCTAGAGTTGTAGTTCCGGAATTTGGAGGATCATTTCATTCACATTCTACTTCTTCACCACCACCACCACCACCACCTTCAGAGAATAAAGGGAGATGTAGTGCCAAATCAGCTTTGAGGAAGAATACACCCGTCGCAGAGTCTTCTTCAACACAACAAATAGAGCATCCCACGCTATTTTGCCTTCCGTTTCTTCTTTTTTACCTATATTGGATGTTACTGTATAACCTATTTCTGATCATCCACATATACATGCTGATTCTGATATGAATAAGAGAAATGAGCAGTTTGATGTTTGTTCATATTCTATCCCATTTCCATCTGCATTAAATAAAAGAAAAATTCAAAAAATCAAAACAACACTATTTGATCATGGAGTGCTATAGATCTTACAGAACATCTCTTAGAGATGTCGCTCCTTACAGCCATGGAGTACATGCATGCAGTCAAAAAGGGAATGAAAGAAGCATGTAATAGAAAGCATCAGCCAAGCAGAATAGATGCCCGAGAACAGAGAAGCATATCTTGACCATGGCCACAATTCTTACCATTAGCAACCTCCTACTGAAAAAGAAAGATAAGGGAGCAGCTCACATCCATTTTTTGATATTTGATCAGGAGTTTGATCGTACTCTTCTCGATAGCAGATACTCAATCAATCTAATGCCATCCTCGCTACTCACTGAGTTTAGGTTCAGGTCTCTTAGATTGACCAGGATGATCCTTCAGTTTGTTGATAGATCGATCAAGAGGTCGAGGAGCATTATCAAGGATGTTATTGTAATGGTACAAGGCATGCGCTTTCCGGTTGATATTGTCATCATGGATGTGGACACACCTACATCGTTACTCCATACCACGATCATACTTGGTTGGCCGTTCCTTTGAATGGCCAAAGCGATAGTTGATTAAGGTACCAGAGAGATCACCTTTCACTCTCACAGTGACAAGGTGAAGATAGAGATGATCCCAGATCCGAGGCCACCACCACCAACAACAGATGAGAGAGAGCTGAGTACACTTGTTTCCGAGGACTGTCATTTCTTACCTGAGATTTGAGATACTAATTTGTTTACTGATTTCATGGATACCCATGAGTTCCTTTCTCAGAAGGAACCCCTGGAAAGCACAGTCACATTGAGATCCCTTATTGATGATTTTGAGTTGTTAGTTGATGGACCGTTTGAGATGTTTCATGAGGATTAGTCTGAATTATATTCAGAGGTACATTTTGATATTTCTGATACACACTATTCTGAGATTATGGTTGAGGTACCTCCTACTGAGATATTTGAGCCACATACAGATTTGTCTGAGACACTTGCTGATGATATACTTTCTAATGGGATTAGTGCTGAGATATCCGAGCCTTTTGTTGATGAGTTTACAAAGATCTTTGTGCGACCTGACGAGTCATCCTTGTCTAAGCTGAGAGCATTCCCTGTAAATATTTCTGATACACTTCATGCTGAGCCTATAATAGCCATGGTGGGCATTTCACGTAGTGCAGATCACTTACCTTCTACCAGTGCAATTGTAGAGGTTGTTGTAGAGCTGATCTAGACACCACCTGAGCTCAAAGTCTTGGCTACATCTCTGAAGCATGCCTTCCTTGTGGGTGATTGACGGATCCGAAAATCGCACGTGTAAAAAGATATTTTTAATTGTTTGTGCTAAAAATTAATGAGTCGTTCGTTGTAGGCAGCGATCGGAATCGGTCAAGAAATAACCACAAAAATTATTTGTCGATTTTAATAAAGTGGTTTTATGTTTATTTTACTTGGGCAAGTCCCAAGGTCGATCACAAGGAGGCAAAGGAACAACCTAGAATTATGTCTATCAAGATTCATGCACGATTTTCGAGGCAGTCTTTTTTTTTTGGAATTTTTTAATGCAAATAAGGGATGCAAGATGCAATTTCAGCCTATTTTAGGGACTAAAATGCAAATTACGTTCAAATGATGTCCGGAAAATATGAAACTTGGCCACAATGTAAATTATGATGAAATGAATGCACTGTAATTTTTTTGTAATTTTTGGATGTAATTTGATTTTTTTATTAATTTTTAAATGCAAATAGAATGAATTTCAACATTTAATTATACTAAATATTAAACCTACTTATATCTACCACTAGGTGATGGATCTCAGAAAAATCCTAAACCTTGAAAATGTGGGGTTTAATACCTATTAAAAATTAAATACTGAAATATGCAAAATTATTTTTACAGAGCAATCTATACTTGAAAATGCAAATCTTTTTGAGCATAATGTTCATCACAATTAACACTACCATATACAATTTTTCAGGATTTTTTAAAGCAATGGTTAACCAATTACGGATTTCAAAGCACAAGATGGGCAAAGTTTGCAATTTTCCACAAAATAATTACTTATTAATTAACCACTACTCATGAAAATATCCATAATATGTCAACACGTAGAGAATTAAAAGACAAACATCATGCTATTTTTTTGAATGATAAATAAAGTCGAGAAGAGGTTCAAAATTGCTGGGGAACACAGGGGTGTAAATGCAATAAAATAAATATAAATAAATAAAGTACAGGGGGACCTAAGTGTGATTACCGATAACTGGGGGGGGGGGTAACTCTGCAAATTCTCCAAGGGCTTGGAAGCGCATGATTGAGGCGTAATATGGAGGGAGGCCGGGGGCGTTCCTTTAAATTACCCACGGGCACGTACACAACACGTGACCTGGGCTGACGTGTGCTGACGTACCCCCCGGGCGCACATGCCTCGCACGTGCATGGGGGGTCTCGGGTTTGAACCCCAGCGTGCGGTGGAGGGCGAGAAAGGCGGTGGAGAGGGGCGATGAGGGTACGTGGCCGATGATGCGTACGGTGAAAGTGCTGTGAAGGCGAGGCTCTGGCCGGCCAAGGCAGAGGGTGGTGGAGGGTCTCCTGGTTGGGCCCGAGGTTGGAGGAGCTTGGACGGTAGAGGGCGAAGACGGAGGTTGCCTGGAGCGTCGATGGCGTGTTGGTGGAGCTCGATAGTTAGAGAAGTCGGAAGAGGAGCGTTGATGAACTTCGTTGAAGATGCAGTGGCGTAGCGGTTGAACGGAGAAGAAGATGGCATTGGCGGAGTCGTTGGCGCTCGAGGAAGATGCTGGAGTAGTCGGAGATGGTCGATGGAGGCGGTCATCGTCGGAGGCGGAGGAGGAGCGAAGGAGGATGAGCGTGGGCTCGACGGCGTGAAGCCGAAGCTCGGCAGCAAGGTCGGGTGTCGCTGCAGCGACCACGAGGGCCGGATCTCACCGCAAGAAGATGGAGGAGCGGCATGTCACCCCGGCTCCCCACTCTACGGTGCAATCGACGGATAGCGGAACGAGGAGGTCGATGATGTTCTTAAATAGGGCACGAGTTCGACGAAGAGAGGAAGGGAATCGGGTCATGGCGGTTTGGTCGTTGTGAGATGACGGGGATGGTGGTTGCGAAGATCACAGGACGACGGTTGGCGAGGTTGGCGCGAGATTCGCGGGAGGGGTTGCGGCAAAATCCACGGCGGGGATATCAGAGGAGAAGGCGGCATTCCCGATTGGGGAGGAGGCGGAGGTAGACGGTGCACAACGCCCGTCCGATCCGCCGTGATCGGACGATCGAGATCATGCCAGGTGGCGAGCTGGGGTCAAAGGATGCGGGACACACGTGCTTGACGCGTGCCAGGGGGCACGTGCCTCGCACGTGCTGGCCTTATTTTTTTATTTTTATTTTTTTATTTTTTAAATGAAAAACGAAAGAATAATGTGGCCAAAAAATGCTACCACGTGGCGGTCCCAGGGGCTGCCACGTGTCAGCACCAGAAAAATCAAAGAAAAAGATTTTATAAAATCAAAAAGAAATAGTAGACGACCTCGGATCGAAAAAGTTTCTTCACGAAAAATGCTCGTCTCGATGAGATCTACAATTTTTATGAAGACATCAAAACCAAAATCGATCAAATGTACAAAGTGAATTTTTGGGGTATCCCATATACATATAATACCTACATTTTTGGGTTTTCTAATTTTTTATCATTTTTTAACGTAGATAAAAGTCCGGAAAAAATATGAAAAAATAAAAGATAAATAAAGACACCTTAATTTATTTTTTTGGATTTTTATTAATTAAGAAAATATGCACATAAAATATCAGGTCAAAAAACCACTAAAATACACAATGTACAAAAGAGGCCCAAAACCCAACTTTCACATACGAGCTCCGATTCACTTGAACTTGGTCTTATTTTGAAGGTAATTGAATGTACATTAGTTCAAAAATGAGTAGGATCAAATCAGACACTGGATGGGGAAGATATGGGTGTTTTAGTCCGAAAATCCTGAAACTAGGGTTTGGGTTTTTTTGGTCCACTTATCAGGGTTAGTGTTTTTTTTTGTATTTTTCATTTATTCTTGTGAATGATATGAATACAGTGGAGGTGGTTTTGTGTTATTCAGAGTTAGCATGAAGGAGTCAAAAATCCGGGAAATTAGGCTATTTACAGGTCAAATTTGGTTGAGATTTTTGGCTTCTTATTTTGTGCAAACATAATGGATAAAATGTAACTCTTATGAAAACATGCATGAATGCGAATTATGCAGAATAAATGCAGAAATGCTGATGATTTTGAGGTATTTGAGCTTAATGAATGAGACTTAGAGCGATGAATCTGAGATTCATCATCCCCCTATACTTAAACCGTGCTCGTCCCTGAGCATAAAAAAGAAATGCCATGAAGTGAAATGAGATTGGGTTCCATACCAAGACCATGAGCTGAAGGTGAAAATGAAATTAGACTCGACCTTTGGATTATTAGTATGTCGAAACTTCTGTGAGACTTAGAATTTTAAAATCAACAACCCTCAAGCTCTACACATCATTATCACAGTTTCGGCTCAGAAGTCATCTTAGATCAATCCTCTTCCCAAAGTATACCCTATGAACATTGAACAAACGACTCATGTGTGTGAAGGGTTTTAGCTCTACCCATCCAGAATGCCGGACTACCATACTCCTCTCCTCTCCAGTAACTCGTCCTCGGGGAGTCAGGTATTTCCTTCTAAGGTCTGTCGTGCTGTGTTCACAATCGAATTGGGGGGAGAAAATAGAAGAAGGGGAAAAGAACTGGATAGTGGCTAGTGTAGTCACATCTCCTTGTGAAGCTGGCCAGTGTAGCCGAATCTCCACCAAGATCTACAGGTTTCTTGAAGCTTGGACCTTTTTGGTCAGATTTTTATTTGGTAGAATGCTTCTTTGTATGTGGAATTTTTGGTGGTTCTGCTTGGATCTTGTTGTGCCCCTACGGATATAGAATCTTTTTGTTCCGTACATTTTTTGGGGTCTTAGAAAAAATTGTGCCCAGCCGTCCATCCCTTTTCTGAAGCTTTATTTGAACCCGTACCCCGGTCTTTAGATTTCCACGCTACCAGAAAAGAGACTCACACAGTCTTCCAACATCCCGTCTAAGTTGAGCTAAGTGCATAGTGCGAGAGTACAAATTAATTCCCTATTCCAGAATTGTACCCAGAATGAAGAGACCAGGTTAGACACTTAGAGTCAAACACTGTACATTGTCATGTGGAACTTAAAGAATTAAGTCAAAAGACCTGAAGTCTTTAAAATCCTATTTCTTGGTGAAGTTCCTATGAAAATTAGGCGGATTAAGGTCAAGTCCAGACCACTCTCGGTTTCTGCTCACAACTCGATTCGTAACCCGATGACTTTTCACAGATGCAAATGAATGCAATGCTGGATGAAGTGTAGGTGTGTGAAATGCATACACATTTTTTTTGATGCAGAAAAGGAAATAAGAAGCCATTTTTTTTCAAAAATTTTGGGCAAGGTTAGTGTTAGTAGAAGAACTTTTCTTTTCCTTTTCTTTTGTTGTTTTTTTGAAAGATTACCCACCCCATAAATACATATAGACTTACGCAAAAGTACGAGATATGGGTAAAATATATACAAAGTATATACACAGATTTCCCTATACTTAGCGAGTGTTGTGTCCTCAGAGCACAAGAAGCGTAAAGAAGATATAGCTCAGGCTAAGCGTAAGAGAGTGAAAAAGGAAAAGAAAAAGAACAAGATTTACATAAGTGCCCCCTATACTTAGACTGTGAACAGTCTAAGTATAGAAGAAGAGCGGAAAAAATGAAGTGATTGGGGTATGTGAATGAGGAGAGTATAAACAGGGTGATGTCGGTTCCCCCTATACTTAGGATCTGGTCCACCTAAGTATGGAAGAAGGGTGGAAATGAGTGATCGTGAGAAAGAGTGTGATCCGGAAAAATGATATATATAGATGACATCGGTCCCCCCCCATACTTAGGCCTTGGCCTAAGTAGAGGAAGAAGCTGTACAAGGAGACCGATGTGGCCAGGAAGGAGGGTGGGTAGCCGATGATTAAGGCGGTTTTTGGCTGATCTTCTTTTGCGCCTGTGATAGGAGATCAGAATAACGGGACGGAGATGAAGCATATGATTCCCAACTATGATCAGTGTCATCCTCAAAAAAATCATGATGATAATAGATGAAGTGTTTGAGTCAGATGAAAGATATCCATCATCAGAATTATCCTTAGAGGAATAGTATTTGAAAGTGGACATACTCCAAGTATTCATGTCTTTTTGTTTCATCAGTTGTTTCCTCAGAATTCGTTCCTTCTTGGGGTCAATCGGTTTGTCATCGGATGAATAATCAGAAGCACCGGTCTCAGTCAGCTCATAAGAAATAATTCCAGTGTATTTGAAGAGGGCAGGAGCATTAGCTTTGGATGAGTAGTAGTTAGGAACGGGAGTTGTCCAACGAGAATTGAATTTTGGATCCTTACGAAGATATGGCTTTAGGGCTGCTGAACAGACTTCACTCATGTAGACTACCTTTTCCGGACCTGATGAGGGATCATCAGCTGATTCCTCTTCCGAAAGGTCAAAGGTGACTCTATTTTTATTCCTTCGTGGAGGTGCCAGTTCACTTGAGTATCCAGATGAATAGCCATTGGAATTCTCCTTGGTCGGTGCTCGACCAACGTGCTTGTTCTTAGTCTCCTGAATGTTTGAGCACTCTCGATTTGGGATGATTTGGTCAAGATATTCAGAGATTGTTGCTCCAAGGTGCGACCATGCATATGTCTCAGGATCATAGAAGAAGGATTTGTCTATTTTGAGATCCGCGGGAATTGAAATACTGGGGAGAGTCTCTGCATGTTCATTCTCAATTGATTCAATGTGGGAGCATTCCTATGTCGAGTTGATGTAATCCATGTAGTCAGAGTAGGTTGACCTAGGGTGTGCCCATGCATAAGTCTCCGGATCATATGATTCATATACATGATTCTCTATGGTGAGAGCGGCTGGGAATGGAGCAGAGGGGAGAGTCTCTAAACCATTAGTCTCATCAACAACCGCTATCTCAGGTGTCGTAGCAAGGATGGCTCTTATACCTCTTCATGGTTGTGGTTGTCGGGGACTTCATGGGTTTCCTCAAAAGATCGTGGTTCCTCAAAGACAGGGTCAGATCTAAGTGCTTCCAATGCTTTAAAATTGATTTCCCGAGTCTCACAATCAATAATTGCCTTAGCCAATGCTAAGAATGGCTTTCCGAGAATGATTGGAGACTGGGTGAATTCTCCTTCATGCTCAATATCAATGATCATGAATTCTACTTTGAGCGGAGCACCTTGGAATTTCATGATGACAGAAATGATTCCTCTCGGCCGCCTTTATTGATAGGTCATCCAATTGAACAATCTCTCGTATCTTCCGAATCGTTCTGAGTTTGAGTTCATGGAATAGAGAGGTCTGGAGGATATTGATCGGTGAATCGTCATCAATCTGAGCATGGGTGAAAATTGTGTCCTTGATCTCACAGTCAAATCTGGGCAACCGCTTCACTATGCGGCTCTTGGTTTTTCTCCTCAACACCAAGGAGGAGGCCATTGACAAGATATGCCTTTCGGTCGTTGTTCTAATCCTGCCCGACTTTTTCATAGTTAATTTATCCATTACAAATCTTTTAAGATCGGGGAAGTGTTCAATGGCCTGTAGAAAGGGAAATTCAAAAATCAATTTCTTTCCTAGTGCTTCCCGCACAAAAGGATCTAAATTCTTCAGATCTTCTTCTGTTTCAATTTTTATGTATTTTTTGAGATTTTTGATTTTTTTTTGTGATTTTCGAATATTCCGATTTTTTTGGTATTTTCTGTAGGGTGTGGTGATGTGGTGTACTCCTCAGATGAGCAGGGGCTTTGATGTTCTGATAAGGAGTCAGATGCATAGTCATTTCTAGGGAAATAATATGCAGAGGTGTCAATGTCGGAATGTAAAATGAAGTATGTAAAATTCCTATTAAAAATGTGGCGTTAAATACCTATTAAAAATTAAATACTGAAGTATGTAAAATGATTTTTACAGAGCAATCTATACATGTAAATGCAAATCTTTTTGAGCATAATGTTCATCACAATTAACTCTACCATCTACAATTTTTCAGGAATTTTTAAAGCAATGGTTAACCAATTATGAATTTCAAAGCACAAGATGGGCAAAGTTTGCAATTTTCCAGAAAATAATTAATTATTAATTAACCACTACTCATGAAAATATCCACAATATGTCAACACGTAGAGAATTAAAAGACAAACATCATGCTATTTTTTTAATAGCAAATAAAGTCGAGAAGAGGTTCAAAATTGCTGGGGAACACAGGGGTGTAAATGCAATAAAATAAGTATAAATAAATAAAGTGCCGGGGGACCTAAGTGTGATTACCGATAAACTGGGGGCGGGGGTAACTCTGCAAATTCTCCAAGGGGCACGTGCTGCGCACGTGCCCTTGGATGGGCTGGACTGAGGCGTAATATGGAGGGAGGCCAGGGGCGTTCTTGTAAATTTCCCACGGGTCACGTGCACAGCACGTGACCTGGGCTGACATGTGCTGACGTACCCCCCAGGCGCACGTGCCTCGTACGTGCGTGGGGGGTCTCGGGTCTGAGCCCCGACGCGCGGTGGAGGGCGAGCAAGACGTGGAGAGGGGCGGCGAGGGTACCTGGCCAATGACACGTACAGTGAAAGTGCTGTGAAGGCGAGACTCCGGCCGGCCAAGGCGGAGGGCGGTGGAGGGTCTCCTGGCTGGGCCCGAGGTCGGCGGAGCTTGGATGGTGGAGGGCGATGACGGAGGTTGCCTGGACCGCCGATGACGTGTTGGTGGAGCTCGACAGTCGGAGAAGTCGGAAGAGGAGCGTTGATGAACTTTGTTGAAGATGCGGTGGCGTAGCGGTTGAACGGAGAAGAAGATGGCATTGGCGGAGTCGTTAGCGCTCGAGGATGATGCTGGAGTAGTCGGAGATGGTCGGTGGAGGCGGTCGTCGTCGAAGGCGGAGGAGGAGCGAAGGAGGATGAGCGTGGGCTCGACGGTGTGAAGCCGGAGCTCGACAGCAAGGTCGGGTGTCGCTGCAACGACCACGAGGGCCAGATCTCGCCGCGAGAAGATAGAGGAGCGGCCAGTCACCCCAGCTCCCCACTCTACGGTGCAATCGGCAGATAGCGGAACGAGGAGGTCGATGGTGTTCTTAAATAGGGCACGAGTTCGACGAAGAGAGGAAGGGAATCGGGTCGTGGCGGTTTGACCGTTGCGAGATGACGGGGACGGTGGTTGCGAAGATCATGGGGCGGCAGTTGGCGAGGTCGGCGCGAGATTCGCGGGAGGGGTTGCGGTGAAATCCACGGCGGGGACATCGGAGGAGAAGGCGGCATTCCCGATTGGGGAGGAGGCGGAGGTAGACGATGCACAACGCCCGTCCGATCCGCCGTGATCGGACGGTCGAGATCATGCCAGGTGGCGAGCTGGGATCAAAGGATGCGGGACGCACGTGCTTGGCGCGTGACAAGGGGCACGTGCCTCGCACGTGCTGGCCTTATTATTTTTATTTTTATTTTTTATTTTTTAAATGAAAAATGAAAGAATAATGGGGCCAAAAAAACGCTGCCACGTGGCGTCCCCAGGGGCTGCCACATGTCAGCACCAGAAAAATCAAAGAAAAAGATTTTGTAAAATCAAAAAAGAAATAGTTGACGACCTCGGATCAAAAAAGTTTCTTCACAAAAAATGCTCGTCTCGATGAGATCTACAACTTTTATGAAGACATCAAAACCAAAATCGATCAAATGCACAAAGTGAATTTTTGGGGTATCCCATATGCATAGAATACCTACATTTTTGGGTTTTCTAATTTTTTTGTCATTTTTTAAACTAGATAAAAGTCCGGAAAAATATGGAAAAATAAAAGGTAAATAAAGACACCTTAATTTAATTTTCTGGATTTTTATTAATTAAGAAAATATGCACATAAAATATCAGGTCAAAAAATCGCTAAAATACACAATGTACAAAAGAGGCCCAAAACCCAACTTTCACATACGAGCTCCGATTCACTTGAACTTGGTCTTGTTTTGAAGGTAATTGAATGTACATTAGTTCAAAAGTAAGTAGGATAAAATCAGACACTAGATGGGGATGATATGTGTGTTTTAGTCCAAAAATCCTTAAACTAGGGTTTGGGTTTTTGGTCCACTTATCAGGATTAGTGATTTTTTATATTTTTCATTTATTCTTGTGAGTGATATGAATACAGTGGAGGTGGTTTTGTGTTATTTGGAGTTAGCATGAAGGATTAAAAAATCCGAGAAATTAGGCTATTTACAGGTCAAATTTAGCTGAGATTTTTGGCTTCTTATTTTGTGCAAACATAATGGATAAAATGTAACTCTTATGAAAACATGCATGAATGCTAATTATGCAGAATAAATGCAGAAATGCTGATGATTTTGAGGGAATTGAGCTTAATGAATGAGACTTAGAGTGATGAATCTGAGATTCATCAGTGACCCCCAAATGTTTCCTGTCATTATCAGTTCTCTGTTGATCGACGACCAGGAATCTCTCTTGCTAGAGGTTCTTGAGAGAAACCAAAAGGCTATTGGTTGTGGAGTATTTTAGATCTCTGTGGTATTAGTCTAGCTTTGTGCTCACATTACGTCTACTAAGAGGATGACAACATACCGTTTTGTGAGTTTCACGTCGGCTGAATCCTAATCTCCGGGATTTTGTCATGAAAAAGATCAGGAAATGGTGTGATGCCATCTTTATTTATCCCATTTCAGATTCCAAATGGGCCAGTCCGTTGCATGTGGTCCCGAAGAAATCCGATATTACAATCATGATGGATGACTGTGGTGAGGAGATTCTGACTCGTGTACCCACTTTTTGGCGTGTCTGCATAGATTATCATCGTCTGAATTCAACTACTAAGAAATATCGCTTTTCTCTGCCCTTTATTGATTATATTATTGAGAGGTTGGCAGAGAAGGAGTTCTTTTATTTCTTGGATGGTTACTCATGCTATAACCAAGTAACAATCTCTCCTGAGGAAAAGGAGAATACTAATTTTACTTGTCTGTTTGGCACCTACTCCTTTAGACGGATGCCCTTTGGATCGTATAACGCTCCTGCTACATTCCAAAGGTATTGTTGGTCGATTTGTTGACATGGTAGGTAGTTTCCTCGATGTCTTCATGGAAGATTTCTCGGTCTACGAGGATAGTTTTGACTTATGTTAATCATTTTGAACGAGTACTTCAGAGATGTTGTGAGGTAAACTTAGTGCTCTCATGGGATAAGAGTCACTTTATGGTGACTAATGGTATTGTATTGGGCCACGCCATCTCCAAGCATGGTATGGTGGTTGACCCGGCTACGGTTGATGTGATCTCCAAGCTAGTGCCGCCGTAGAGTTTGAAGTAGTTGAGGCCTTTTCTTATACATGTTGGATTTTATGGCGATTCATTAAGGACTTCTGCAAGATCGCCATGCATTTGACTGGGATTCTATGCAAGGAGAGTGAGTTTATTTTTGATGAGAAAGTCATCCTTGCATTCCATCAGATGAAAGATATGGTTATGAATGCTCTTTTCCTTCAGCCACCCGATTGGTCTCTTCCTTTTGAGATCATGACGGACACGTCAGATTTTGCAGTTGGAGCTATTTTAGGGCATAGACAGGATGGTATTCCATTTACCATACACTATGCTAGCAAGTCTCTGGACAAGGCACACCGCAACTATACAGTTACAAAGAAGGAGATGTTAGTAGTAATGTTTGCGTTAGAGAAGTTTCACTCCTACCTTCTGTGTTCACATTTGATTGTTTACACGGATTATATTGCCATATGGTATTTATAGGCAAAGAAGGATGCCAAACCATGCCTTATCAGATGGATCCTTCTTCTCCAGAAGTTTGATTTAGAGATTCGATACAAGCTTGGAGTGAAAAATATTGTGGCAGATCACCTTTCTTGGATCAGATGCAGAGTCCCCTAAGCAGCTACTACTTCCTATTTTAGAGTCCTTTCCAGATGAGGCTATCTTGTCTATTGCCTTACTCCAATGGTATGCTGATACTGTGAACTATCTTGTCTCTAAGAAAGTTCCACAAATTCAGCCTAAACTTAAGGTAGAAAGATTTCTGTTAGAGATTCATTTTTACCAGTGGGAGGATCCATACCTATTTCATGAGGGAGCAGATTGTATCTGGAGGAGATGCATTCCTCAGGAGGAATACACCAATGTGCTTGAGCATCGTCATGAACTAGGTGCTAGTAGGCATCATTCGGGGAGGCGCACGACAACAAAGGTACTTCAATGTGGCCTATGGTGGCCAACACTTTTAAGGATGCTACATATTATGTTCGAGGTTGTACTGATTTCTAGAGAATGGGAGGAACCGTTGGTTCCAAAGATACTATGCCCCTGAGATATATCCAGATTTCTGATGTTTTGATGCTTAGGACATATACTTCATGGGCCCATTCCCTATCAGTCAAGGATTTCAGTACATCGTGCTTGCCGTGGATTATGTTAGTCATTGGGTGGAGGTGATCCCCACCTGAGCCGCTGATAGCCGTATGATTTGTTCCTTTTGCAAGGACAGCATTATTACGTGGTTTGAGATCCCCTATATTCTCATTTCAGATTGGGGGGGGGGGCATTTTACCAATCAATAGGCCAGGAATCTTGTGAAGGAGTACATCATTGAGCATAGAGTTACGTCTCCTTACCACCCACAGACTAACGGCTTGGCAGAGATTTCGAATAGGGAGATCAAGACGATACTTCAGAAACTTGTACGTTCAGATAGGAAGAATTGGTCCCAAATGCTTGCTCAATTCTATGGGCTTATAGGACGGGGTACAAGTCTACATTGGGCATGCCTCCATATAGATTGATTTATGGAAATCCTTGCCACTTCCCGGTTGAGTTAATACATAAATCTTTATGGGCACTATGTGTATGCAACCTGGATTATGAGACAGCAGGATAGAGTAGGAAGTTGGATCTGAATAGATTGCTGGAATTCTAAATATTTCACCTACGAAAACTCATTCATGTATAAGTTAGAAAGTCAAGCATTGACATGATCGGCATATTAGGACAACGACTTTAATCCCTGATCAGAAAGTATGGTTGTTTGATGTGAAATTGAAGTTGTTTCCTGGTAAACTTAAAAGCGAATGGTCAGGACCGTTCATTGTGAGAGCTGTGCTGACAATGGTAGTATTGTCATATCTGGGTTGTCATCTGACACACAACCATTTATTATGAATGAACAATTGCTGAAGCCATATATAGATCATGATACATTCATGTAGTAGTTGATTCCATCCATTTGGTATCAAACGATGATTCTTTGACATCTTTTGTGTTTGATACATGAGCTGATATTCTTTTGTATATATCCTTTCTTTTCATTCTTTCTTCTTCCGTTTTATCATTCACCTCTTCCCATGTGTGTGATGTACTTAGGATGCACTCTATCCTAAGTATAGGGGAGGTGAATGACTTGAGTAATTATTTTCGTTATGTTTCATCTTGTCTTTGCATATACTAAGGGATCCTTTACCCTAAGTATAGGAGGAGTGACGTCGTTCATTCTGTTCCTTTTTTTCATTTTTATTTATTTATATTCTTCTATTCCCTCTCTTGTCCTTCAACTTGTTGATATCTTTTTTCTATACTTAGGGATCTTTTACCCTAATACCCCATTCGGTAAGGGGGTTAACCCTCCCTTTGGGGGGTTTTCCCCCAAAACCCATACTTTCTCTTTCATGTGTGGCCCACTCTTCCTTTCTTTTTTAATACATTAAATAAATTATTTTCTTTCTTCCATTCCATCAAAAAATAATATATTATACCATCATATCATCAAAAAATTATAAACTACTCAACTTTTACTCACTTTTCCAAACTTCAATACAATCACATCGCAATAACTACTCACTTTTCCAAACTTCAATGCAATTACACCACAACAAACCCTCTCAATCCAAAACCCTCTATCCAAACAGAAAAACGGGTTATCCTCCCCAAGGTTACCCTAAGGTAACCCACAAACCAAACACATCCTAAGTATAGGGGAGGACAGGTCGAGTCGTTGAGTTTGTACATTCTTTTCCTCGGTCTTCTCTGCTTATGCAGTTTCTATACTTAGGATTATTTCATCCTAAGTATAGGGGGGGCACCAACTTCCATTTATTTCATTCTTTATTCTTTGAGTCATTGTTGGATAGATTCTTTTCACTTTTCTATACTTAGCACGAGTTATGTCTTCCTTTGCCGCTTCTTTGTTGTTACGAGGACATAGTTTGAGCTAAGTATAGGGGATGTCGTATACATTATATATATACTTTAGCCATAACACGTACTTTTGTTTGTAATAAAATGGCTAAAAAATCTGGAATAAAAATGTTTATGAAAAGTTTGTAAAAATTCTTTGAAAACTTCTTTTGTAAATAGTATTGTAAAATATTTGTAAAATTGTTTTTACAAATGTTTGTAAATTCTTTGTAAAAATTCTTTGTAAAATTGTTGTAAAAATCCTTATAAAATTATTTTTATACAAATTGTTGTAAAATGATTTTGGTGTAATGTTTATAAAATATTTGTAAATAAAATCTTTGTAAAATGATTTGTAAAATTTTGTAAACTAGTTTTGAAAGCCCTTTTGTAAATACGGTTGTAAAATAGTTTTGTAAATTTTCGTAAAATGTATTGTAAAATATTTTTATAAAATATTTGGTAAATGTTTATAAAACTTTTTAAAATCTAGTTGTAAATTATTTTGTCACCTTGTATATAAATAACTTATTTGTCCATATTGTTTGTATATACTAGTTGTACAGAATGTTTGTAAATAGAATTTTTAATCATCTTATAAATATGTCAATAAAATTCTTTGCATTTAATTTTTTTAATAAAATCTTTGTATAAAACTTGTATAAAATGTATATAAATTTCTTTATTAAAACTTGTAAATAAAATTCCTTTGTAGATAAAATTCATCATGCAAAATTGTACATAAACTTGTAAATATTTTTTTTTGTAAAATCTTGTATAAATTGTGAATAAAGCTTGTACATATGATTTGTATAAAATTCTTCTAATTTGTATAAAATCCTTTTAAATTCTTGTAAATGTGCATAATTCTCTCTATAAAAAAATCATATAAAAATTGAAAAATTAAAATCTATAAAAATGTGCAAAACTCTTTGAAAATTTTTTAAAAAAGATTTATCTTTTATTTCTTTTGTTTTCTTTGAAAAAAATGCTTTGTATATATTTCTTGCATTTACATGTACATTTTTCAGAATGAAATTGATGCTTAAACTAATTTGGAAAAAATGGAAGAATGGAGTATGGTTAAGACCTTAATCCACTTAATTTCAAAGGACCTTATAGGAACTGGAGTTTAGACTATTCTGGTCTAACGACTTAATTCTTTGAGTCCACAAGATTATGTTCACATTTCAGCTTGATTAGTCTAAGTAGAATATTTCACACATACGCATGGTTCTTTTAGACAGTGACATATCTTGGACAAGCACTTTACATGTAGCTCTTCACCGATGAGGTGGTGAGGGTTAGAACCCTCTGGTAAGAGATGCATGCGAATGGAAACACACATAGTCACCTTGAGTGGCCAGTGCTCCTCGACCTAGCCTAGTGGCATGGACGTCTAACGACGGGAGTTGTGGGTTGCAATAAAGCTTCAAAAGAGGGATGGTATGCTAGCACAATTTTTCTAAGATCCTAAAACATGCGTGGACACATATATTTTATAAATTGTATGGACACAATAAAGTTCTATGCAGTGCAATAATTCTTTCCATGATGTAGAAGCAAATATGTATCCAAGAAAAACAATCATCATTTATGTATACATTTGACTGCATTGGTCCAGCTTCAAAGAGACCGCAGATCTTAGTGGAGACTTGGCTACATTGGGTGGCTTCACAAGGAGATGTGGCTATACTGGCCACACTCCAGTTCTCTTCTTATTCTTCTACTTCTCTCCCTTCGATTGTAGATATTAGACATACATGAACTTATAAGGAAACCCTGCTCCTCGAGGAAAGAGTAGCTAGACAAGGGAATTAGGGTCACCTTGCTAAGAGAAGGCTGGTCTTTGTCATTTCGGAGAGCTATATTTCACATACACAGTACAAGTAAGATTCATAGTCATTAGAATTTACGTATGAGGGCTTGTTCTGACTTGACTATTGAGATGACCCGAATAAGAGTCTTGTGGAACTTAGAGTCTGTTAGGTTTTAACTCCATTTCTCAATAAGGTTCTGCTAAACTAATAATTCAAAGGTCTGACCGAGCTTCATACTTTGATTTTATGAAGAATAGTTTAACAATCAAAATTTTTCTAAGTTCTTTATTTTTTCCTTTAATTTTTTCTTTTCAGTCACTTATTCTTCTAATAAGTGTTTGCTAATAGATTAGCAAAGGTAAAGTATAGGGGGATGATGAATATGCATTTCATCATCTATATTCATTTATTTTAGTTTAAAATCCTTCTTAAATACCTGAAAATAATAATAAATAATTGTTTTTATAATCTTATATTCTTTTGTAAATATTGTGTAATTGTTTTTAACCTAAAATAAATAAATAAAGAAATAAAGGAAAAATAAAGAAAATAAAGACTGTATATATGCAATAAATACACGATGATTCTAACCTGCAGAGAGGGTCAGGACTTGACCTGGTCGTTAAGGAATAAAGTAGGAGGAGATAATGCCTAGTGTTGAAAAATGAAGAATTAAATTACATTCATTCTTCATGTACAAATTGCACATATGTCATCATTATGTATATTAAACCTTCTACTATTTTATTTAGCACTCTATTCATATCAAATACAAATATTTTCTTCTTAGAACTTGTACATAATAACAAGTTGTAAATATTAAAAAAATTGCAAAAATATTCATTATTCATTGTGTAAATAATGACAGTTTGAAAAAGCTGCAAAATCAAAGTTCTCTGACTCATATCTGCTCCATAAAAACTAAAAAATAAGTAAACTTACTTTCGTTGTACTCTAAATAAAATAAGCTTCAAAATGACAATGGTTTCATTAAAATCGGAGTTAAGATATAAAATATGACTTTTTTAAGTGTATTATACATTGTGCCTATAATGTACATTGTGTGAATATTTTATTTTATATATTTCTTGTACATATTTGTGTATATTGTATTTTAAAATACTTGTAAATCTTGTATTTTATTCAACTAAAATAAAAATAAAAATTATAAAAATCAAAATATACAAAAAATAAATTCATTGTATATATTGTATATATACCATTATGTAAATTGTAACTTTACCTATTTGTTTAACTCAATAAATTATTTTGTAAAAATAAAATAAAAATATATTCAAAATCCTTGTAAATACTTTAAATAAATAGACTATTAAATTGTTATATTTATTTGTAAAATAATTAATTAAAAATCAAGTTGTTGTATATATAGGTATATATACCTATGAATAAAGGGTATTATTTATTTTAACATATTTAGTTTATTTATTTAATTTATTAAAAATCACCAAAATTAAGTTCATTTGATTCCTAACATTTTTATTTACATTATTTATTTATTTATTTAAATTCATTTATTAATTATTTTTAATTTATTTACAATTTCTTGTAGTTTTTTCCTTTTCTAACTTTTGTCCTATTCTAGGTTCTTCCTTATTGGGCGGACCAGGGTCTATTGACCCGGGTCAACCCCTCCTTCACCCATCTGCATGTATAGCCTACCTGCCAGAGCTCTTTCCTCCTTTTTCTCTCATGATTCAACCATCCTTAGCCTTCTATCCCTTTTCAAATTTTATTGACCGATGATCCAATTCACTCACCTGAATGAAATCTCCTTCGATTCATCCTTGATCCACGAGCGGCCTGCTTCTCAAATCCATTGGACCTCACTGCTCTATAAAATCTCCTCCTTGATCCACCGCTTGCCCTGATCCGTATTCCACCAAAATTCGGCGCCCGAGGTTGATCGAGGATAGACGGTGATAGGGTTCTCATATACATCCGGGTGAGTGTTAGAATTGGACGTAGAGGCGAGATCCACCACTCATCGGACCTCCTCCAACATAGTAGACACTTATTCGACTGGCGCATCAGATCGAGGCTACAACCTCCTCTCTTCCACCGTAGGTAGCATTAGGTTAATTTCTCTTGATCTCTCATTTTCAATCTTGCGTTAAATTCCCGTATTAAGATTAGATCAGGTCATATCCCTAGAGCTCCGATCCGCATAGATTGAAGCTCTCCTTCCATCGTCACGCTAGTCTGATCAGCCCATCACGTATGCCATCGCCTCCTTCACCCTCTCCCATAACCTTCCCCTCCCAGATTGCATCAGATCTTGAAGTCTATCTCCTTTCCGACCACCTTATCGAAGATCCCGAAGGATATGGTTGTATCCTTAAGCGCATCACGGAAGTGTGAGGATCACATCGTATGCAATCGGGAGTGACTAGTCGCACTAGTTGCTCAGGGCAACGGAATTTAAAAAATTTTCATAAAATGGAACCACATGATCCAAGAACACTTCTCGGATCATTTCATCTAAACCACAAACAAGTATTAGGGTTACCTCTTGAAGCGTGGTTGCGATGGAGTCTCTAAACGAAGAGACCTAC
Organism: Ottelia alismoides; assembly: GCA_037367405.1. Lineage (NCBI taxonomy): Eukaryota > Viridiplantae > Streptophyta > Magnoliopsida > Alismatales > Hydrocharitaceae > Ottelia > Ottelia alismoides. Next base: position 227,197 of record JAZKJV010005648.1, read on the forward strand.
TGTCTCAAGTCCGATCCGACGGAGGAGACGCTTGTGAGCGCGTTGATGAAATGTGTGCTCCTCGCAATCCATATTGATGATCCAACCGACGAATCTCTTGATCTCGTCTCACAAGATCTGACGTCTTCTTCACCAGCGTGCACACCAAAGGAGACGGAGATCCATGAGCAGTCGAAGCGGCAACACAACGACGTGGCGACGACGACGATTCTCTCTAGGTCATAACGTGGATGGTCACATGTTGAGAGAGAGAGAGTGATGACGTGTAGATAATGAGAGAGTTGTTGTTCATAACTTGTGTGTGTCAAATAAAAGGCTAGGGCTACCCTTCTATTTATAATATTTTGGGATCCATGAATCTCAATCCATGGACAACACAAATCCAATGGTTTACATTGATTTGTGTTTCTTTTAATGGCCATGATTTTGTTGTAAATTTACAACAATAATTTATTTAATTTAGATTAAATATTGAAAAATCAATACAACTTAATCCCAAATTAAATCAATCGAGCATGGAGATTATGGAATGAAGATTGCCCCCTTCCATAATATGGGAGTTGGTGGCAATCTCATGTAATCTCATAGATTACATTATTCCATGGAAATCTCTAAGATTTACAACAATATTTGTTGTAAATTTTTCTACAAAAATAATTCATAATTATTTTGTGAATATTGCAATCTTGCCTTTGGAAAATTGTGAATCACATTCACAACCCAAAATAAAATGTAAATTACATTTTCAATTAATTGTCCAATGTGAATCCAATTCACATCAACATTTAATTAACAAATGTAACTTACAAATATATCTCTCTTATATATTATAAATCACATTTATAATATATATGATTAATATGGATAGTGCTATCCACACTATTCAATATCCATGATAATTAAACCATATTTAATCATCCTAGATCTCTATTCTCATGTGTCCAAATAATATGAATCACATTCACATTATTTACATCTTTTATAATCAAATCACATTTAATTATCTTAGATAACTCTCCATATAATATGAACTAAATTCATATTATTTAGAGGAAAGGGAAGCTACATCATGATGTAGCTAACCTTAGCTACATCAGGGGCAATTTCGTCCTCTTTTTTTTATTTTTTTTTCAAAATTTCCACGATAGATTTTCTTAACTGCATCCGTCTAATATGTCATTCAAATTTCGTCAGAAACAGAGGCTACTACGGCCTCCATCCAAAACAGGTAAAATACAACAAATCTGTGACCGTTAAAAAATGACTGTCTGGATGGAGGCCGTAGGAGCCTCTGTTTCTGACGAAATTTGAATGACATATTAGAGGGATATAGTTATGAAAATCCATCATGGAAATTTCGAAAAAAATAAAAAAGAGAGGATGAAATTGCCCCTGATGTAGCTAAGGTTAGCTACATCGTGTTGTAGCTTCCCTTTCCTCTATTATTTAGGGCAATTAAATCACATTTAATTATCAATTTCTCAATGCTCGGATACATATATCAACAGTGAAATTATCCTCGAATTCTTTCAAGGATAATGCGCTTTTTTCGCAGATTCTTGGAGATAAGGACAGGACGATTGTATTGTTCCACGTATAGTGACTTGGATATTGAGATCACATCTTAAATCCAGATCTTACAGACCTCTTATAGATGCTTGTTTAAATCAAGATTGCGAATCTAATCTTCTCACTGCATCTGAATCACATTCAGATCAATGTCCAACATTTGGACCAAGATCAGATCGCTTCTCTACTGAGAGGAGTCACTAAAATCCACACCCTTTCATCACTCCCTAGGTTAGGAAGCGTCATGGTTATACAACCATTTATGATCATATCACCCTCAGGTACCTGTACATCCTGCATACTGGAAGACCTAGATTAAACCTGAAGTATTAGATCAATTTTACACTGTCTACTTTAGGGTTTTATCATTAAGTTTCTCATTCGACTATTGGGAGTTGGTATCGATCATATACTTTCCAAAAGCATATAGCATACCCAGGTGTTGATCATATACTTTCCCAAAGCATATATCAAACTTACAAATTTAGTCAAGCTTCCAAAGCAAGATGACCGTGCACAGAATTTGATTCTTCCCAATATCTCACGAGTGAGCTCATGTCTTCTGGTTCAGTAATTGAACCTGTATGACCCCTTTGAGAGATCGTATTACTCATATGCCTTGCATGCACACCAGCGCGCCGGTGTATAGACCTTGGTTAGGTCATCAACCTATTGGTCTGCCAAATGTACATACTCCGACATATAGTAACACATCTGTCTCCGGTCAGAGGATGCATGTCTATATTGTGATAGCATACGACATAGAACTTTGGTTATCTCGATCTTATTAAGTCAGCTCTTTGACCTAACTAATCCGGCACCTCTGAATCTCTATTCTTATGCAGAGGACATGCATCAAGAGATCAGTAAGATATAAGCCTCTAGAGAAAGGATTGCCATCTCCTTCTCAAGCTGAAGATCCTCTCTTAATAGTCATTTGATGGTGCCTAATGAGTCCTCAATCTAACTCTTTAGATATTCATCCAGTATCTATGATTCAATAATTGAATCAATAGCTGTATGATCATTAAGATGGCCATGGTACATGACCCTAATTGTACTGAGGGACCTATTATGAAAATTAGTTATTCTTTATTTCATATCAGGGAATGATATTTGCAATAACAATTATTGCATAATGGCTCATCGTGGTCTCGCATGTCCAACAGATCCACATTCCCCTTCTACATTACTTGTGTTTTGGCTGAATAACCTTGGTCGGAGCTTCGTCTCCGAGCATTACACCTTTTTCATGGTTTAGGAGTGTAGCTGGACCTTTGCATCATGATTTAGAGCATGCTTCGACCTCCAGACCTTTAAGAGCTCCAGATCTTGATCCAGTGACCTCTGATCTTTGGTGGCACATCAGATCGATTGAGCACAGTAGCGAGAAGAGATCCAGACCTTCAGGTAGCAAATTAGGTGGAGCGAGCGAGATCAGCTCAATCGAACTTCACCTGAGTCACCCTTCTTCAAAGTTCTTCCAACAACCTTTAGGACAGTCCGATCAAGAACAACTGATCTAGATTAGATCATAGCCGTCCAAGCACGCCCAATTCTAGACCATGGATCAAATCTCCAGATCATATTCGAGTCATCCATACACATTCATTCTAAGCCGTCCAATCAGAGTCAGATCCATCGTTACCGTCCAGACAACCTTGTGGGTTAGTGGTACAATTGCTCCCTAGTCACTGTTGTTTCTCCGATTTGTAAATAATCCCTAAGAGGACACATGTCGTGCTATTGTGTGTTGGTTATTTGCATTATTTTCCCTGTGATTTAGTTTTTTTTGCATTCTAATCCTGTTTGTTTTAATATACGATAAATTCATTAAAAATTGTAAAAAAACCCCCTACAGTTCTTATTTTTGTTATTTGAATGGTTCTTTAAATAATTTTCTTTGCACTTATGCCCTTGTGAAGCCAATTGTCAGTTTGGTGATGAATTGGGTTTAATAAATAACTAAACACTTCCAAAGATTCTCTAAAAAATACCATAAACTCCTACTAATCTCTATTATCCGTAGTAATTTTAGTTTTGGATTTTAATTAGTGTTTATTAATTTTAAAAATTCAAAAATATCTTGTTTTGCTCCTGTTTGCAGAAAATAAATAATTAAAAATAAAAAACTCTTTGAAAAATTCTACAAAAAATTATATATGTTTCTTTTGTTTTGTTTGATTTTCTTTATAAATTTCATCTTTTAATTATTTATGAAAATAAAAAATTACAAAAAATTAAAAACACATAAAAATTGATAAAATACCTTTTCGAAAACTAAAAAATTGTCTCTGTTCTTTATATATTTTACATATTTTGACTTTATTTTCTATTTTAAAATCACAAAAATATCTGTTGTGTTTTCTGTTATCTATTTTCATTAATTTTTAGTGTTTTAAAATCTTAAAAACTTTGAAAATCTATTAATAATCACAAAAATAGTATAAAATTCTCAAAATCTAAAAATATTTTTATTTAAATTTTTGTACATTTTTGCTTTATTTTAAAAATATAAAAGTTGTCATTCTTTTTTCTTATTTCTTTGATTTTATTTTGTTTTCTTTTATTTTAAAAACCTAAAAGCATTTGCAAGAATTAGAAATTCATAAAAATTTAAAAATAGAAAACCATTAAAAAATAAAAATTAAAAGTTCCATAAAAAATTAAAAAGATAAAAAATTCCTTAAAAGCCAAGATTAGTTAGCTTTGATTTTCCTATTTTATTTCCTTGATTTTTCATTTATTTTAAATAACCCTCGGGATTCGTTATTACCTCCTTGAGTTCGATCCTGTACGTTATACAAGTAAATAAATGGCAAATCGTTCAGATCTCTTGCTTACATTTCTCTTCTTTTTGTCTGCTTGAGTTATAGATATTAATTAATAATTGTTGTTTGAATTGGGAATTTTTGGGATTGCGATGTCATTTTAGCTTCGAATGTCCTTGAAGCAACCCATCACACTCGTTCCATTATGCCCATACCCCAACCGTTAGATCGGCATCAAGAGTACACACCTAGCCATCAGATTGCCCTCCTTTGAGCCTCTAAGCTCAGGTGAGACCGAAGCAGTCAGAAGTGAGACATGTGGAGGTATGGGTTTCCAAAGCTGAGGTGCCCACCGAACCTGTGATGAACGCGAAATTTGCCTCTTGATTAACTGATGATTGTCGTAGTATAAGAGGCAAATTTGGTACTTCGAAAACCACAATCCTTGGAGCAGGGAACCTCATCTTAATAA
>JAZKJV010005650.1:0-55000 GCA_037367405.1 Ottelia alismoides
TTTCAGCACTGACCCAAAAACTTATTGAGTCTAGACTTGGCAGGCCCCATATACTTGACGCATCCTTATTTGGTTATTTTTATTGTAATCTTCATTATGAAGTATTTATTAGTTATTTAGGTCTTTATTATTTAGTTATCCTAGTGTTTTGCATGGATTTGGTCATATCTATGATTCTACAGTATCTAATGGAAAGAGTTTCATTGAGATATTATATTAGCATGTTAGATTCTAATATTCAAATTGATATCTAAGAACATTTTTTCGCAATTGTCATCCATATTTAAAAACTTGACATCAATGTCAATATCCAATGTAAGTTACACCAAATGAATGTTAAATAACACATAATATTATCAACTTAAAGCTTAAGTTGAGAGTTTCTTTACAGTGCAAATAGTGCGGTGAGTCGATGACAGATCGACAGTCACCGTGACCCGTGAGGTTAGGCGGGGCGGTGAGGTAGTGGCTGCAGTTGCTAGGGCTGCAGGACGAGGCAGCGAGGGATGATAATCGAGGACTGAGAGGCACGGGAGGCGAGGAGGTGCTCTCGAGGGCTGAGCGGGCAACCACAGGTGTGCGGGGGGGGGGGGGGGGGAGGTTGCTTGACGCGGGCAACCACATGTGTATGGGGGGGGAGGCAAGGGCTGAGCGGGCAGCCGCAGCCCGCAGGTGTGCGGGGGGAGGCGAAGTGCTTGACGCGGGCAGCCGCAGGTGTGCGGGGGGGGGGGGGGGTGTTGAGCGCCGGCAGCCGCAGGGTTTGGCACTTGGGAGGAAGGAGCGGTTGTGGGGACTGGGGAGGGTGGGGTGTGCGGGAGTTGGGAATGGGGGGGATGCCCTAGCGCAGTTCCTAAGTGGGCAAATCCCCCTGGCTAAGGTCCGCCAGGGGGTTATTTGGGCCTATATCTAGGCTTGTAAGCGGGCCATACTATTGGGCTAACGGGCCTATATCTGGGCTTCTATGTGGGATGGGCTAACAGGCCTAACGGGCTGGGCCGGGCTAAGCCCGAGCCCGTCCCAATTATTAAATAGGCCTAAATCTTTGGCCCAAGCCTGACCCATAAATAATTCGGGTTCAGGCGTGGCCGGGCTATACGGGTCGGGCTTCGGGCTGGGCTGGGCCAACCCAGCCCAATGCTCATCCCTACGTATCATGTGTGCGCGGGTTGGGTATTTTGCATCGGTGCCCCATCATTTTCCAGATATTGCAGAATAGTCCCTCCCAGATGTGTTTTCCTCATGTGTGCACCTAGAAAATTACAGAGGACCCCCGTCAGAAATGCCATATTGCACATATGCCCCTCCATGGACCTTTTTTGCACATTTTATCTATATCATTTCCATTATTTTTATTACAATTATGCCTTTACACTCTTTCATTCATATCTTGAGCATATGAACTCCATTTCAATTGATTCCAATTTCATTTTAAAGCTATTTGATATTCTACATGATGTCTTGCCTATTTTTCCTGAGTTGATGCATAATTTATGATGCTACATTTTAGATCTTATATGTGTCATTTGTTCCTCATTTAAATGTCATTCATTACTGTTGTGCCTCAGTTAATAATGAAATTAAACTACTTTTTTATTACTCAAGGATTTGACTATTTTTCTGGGCCTATATCTGCTTGCATAATCATACGTCATTGCATAACATCATGCATCATTTTTATTGCTAAAACCAAACTAAAATTTGCATACTTCTCATCATTCCATTCATTGCATCACACTTTCTTGCATTGTGTACCTCAATTATTTAAATTAAATAATTTAACAATGCAATCTAATTCTGTGTATTTCATGGTTGTGCATCATATCTTTGCATATTAATTCATTGCATCCTTGTCATTCTATGCATATTATGTGTGAATATTTTGATGTGTAACATGTCTGCATAAGAAGACCTGGATCTGAGAATGTAATCCACTCACATTTAATAATTAATTTACGATTAATCGACTAGGAAGCTCGTGTCCTTGTGTTCGAACTTGATACACTTACCAAATAAAATTATTATCCACCTATTCAAAGGGGTGGTATTCTGTATGAGATCCAAGATAGCCCTATACAAAGGAGATAAAAATGATGAATTAACCAGATGAATTAACGGTTCATCAATGACCACCTAATTTCACAAATTAAGAGTAGTATTCAATCCTTCCACTATAGTTTTGGAGGGGAGTAGTGAAATCATTTCCCATATCACTCTCATGCTCTTAAGGCAGAGCATGGTATTATCTATTTAATTTATGTCCACTCATTTGATATACTTCTATTCAATGTCTAAGCTATTCAATATCTAAGCAGAAAATCAAGATGTATTGGAAAAGGCACAACATCCAAGTTGATCCGCTCTCACGATGAATCATGGTATAGATCGAAGTTATCGAGTGATAATTTGATAATGATAGGTGAGGTATTGTGTTCATGGTTCCTAGTGTAAGATGATCAATGTGGTGGGTCAATGAAATAGATCTTCATGATCAAGAAACTTGCTATAATATTTTTCACCGAAGGGGTGTGTGAATGCAACATTTCTATTGTAGTGGAGAGGGTGGAAGGAGGCTTCAAAGATTCCATTTGGTTTGAGACTTCATTCTCTTAAGGAATGACTTAGATATTGGGGATATCCATAAGGAGTTTGACAAATGCAATGTCCTGATAATCTAGAAGTTTGTTGAATTTTCATACCATTAAAACATAGTGGGACTTATGAGGTAGGGGAGCCCTTGAATAACCATTCAACGGGGATTTATTGCTTCAATAAGCTTCGCACCAAAGGTAGGTAACCAACGACATAACCATATTTCCAGGTCATCAAGAGAGGAAGATGAAGTTTGTGCAAGGGATTTGTAAAGTTCTCGATGCTAACCTTCGCAATGTTTTACCTCTTCGATATCTTCCAATAATATTTAAAAGCATCTTGCCCCAATTCATCTTGTAAGGTTTTCTTCAACCAATCCAAGGGTTTATGTCCTTGGAGAGTTCGATGATGAGACAACAAAGTAGTTGTCTCTTAGCTCGAAGAGATTCAGAGCATAACTCTGCACGTTACATAGGAGCAAAACTTGATCTGCCTTAGAGTTTGTCTCACAAGAGCGCGATGGAGATGTACATTGTTGAAAGAGACACCTTGGGGTTTGGGAGGAGTGGGCTAGGTATGTGGTCTTTGGAGTGTACTCCCAGCGATTCATCGAAGGAGAGACACTTCTCTTGCTCTTGAGCTTTTGTAGATGTGAGGTGGATGGGTTAGATGACTTGTTTGGGTAGGGAAGGACATTTGTAACCTTGGTGCCTAATTTCTTTGCACTTGCAGCAAACATGAGGAAATGAACATTACTGCTTCTTATGCCCTAAACGAAGGCAGCTAAAGCATCAAGGGTTTCGAAGCAATGGCGTGGAGGGCAAGGAAAATGCGACTTTAGTGTGTTTCAATGGTTTGGATGGATATTGTATTAGGAAGGTTTCTTGCTGGTATGAGGGTGTTTACACTTTTCAAAACCTCATTTATATTCTTTAGTTATGGGAAGAGTTGTTTTCAGGTCCATGGAGGGGGAAGCCGGTGTCTAAGGTTTTTTCTTGACCAAACATGTCGATGTATTTTGCAAGATGCTCTCCCTATACCCCTTGCATCCCATAGTCACCAAAAAAATTTACTTGTCGAAGTGTCGATGGCGGATTCATATAAGTCAGAAAAGGAAGGGGAGGAAGTGGGTAGAAGGCATACTTGAGGCATGTGGGCTGAGAGAGGAAGGTGTGCTTGGAGGCGAGAATTATAGAGAAGGGAAGGATGTACGCCAAGATTCGGTGGAGGATGTCGTTATGTCCCGTCATCATTGAAATCACCTTTAAAGTCGCTTTCAAAACCGCATGATCATCTACCCTTGTTGATGCTATTGGAGAGGGTTGACAATTACATTTTTTGATCATATTGAAACTATGTTAACGTATCACCCATTCTTTTTTTTCAACGAGTGTTAGTAATTATCCTTGTTGCATGCGCTCTTTTTCGAATGTGATTGAGTAACGAAAGTGATATTCATGCGTAACACTAGGATATTTTATGCTTCTGCTCGTCACACAGATCCGAGATGTTAGAACTTGCATGCGAGAAAAAGCTGGAGGGAAGGATACGTATTATCCCCTTCAGTAAAATTGATTTCATATAATAACCATTTCATGTAAAAAAACAAATATGATAACACAGAGATAGGTTTTTTTAAAGACAATGTTTGGGTTTCGAATCCTGTCAAATGTAAACACATATGATTAACCATTTAATCTATATCTACAATGATATCTCTTAAGCTTTAAGATGGACGCTAAAAAGAGAGTAAAAAACATGGAGATTATTACCTTGGCAATAATAATACAATACATTTGTTAACTAGGAAACTTGGTCATGAGAAGAGGCTTTCTAATTATATCATAGATTATATATTTTTATATCATATATATTCCAGAGAATATGTAGATCATAGATTACTCAAGTGCGTGTTACTGACATTTTTTAATCAATCAAGAACGCGTTACTTTAATAGGAATAAAAATATATATGGAAGGTAAGGACATCTTTCTTCTCGAAAGTGGGATGATTTCAGCCCTTGGATGTCCCTTGATCCAAAGGCTGCAGGCATTGGTGCAAATAAGGCCTATCAACTATGAGGCAAGCTCTCCATCCCCTATCCGAATATCTGCTTACCATATTAAAAAAAATTACTGATTACGGAAACCATACTCCAATTTTAATAGAATATGAATATCGATTGTAAAAAATTCTAAATATAAAAAAGTGATCGTAAAAAGATCTGGATTCTTCGAATGCAAAATATTGATATAGAATTAATAGAGAAAACATAGGTGCAATAGTTGATCACTTTTTATGATATCGAGGGATTCTTGCATGATATCAAAGCACATTGCCAGGAGAGAGAAAAAGAATCATGTGGTCCAGAATCATTCCTCTCATGCTCTCACAACTTTTTGCTCTCATAGGATCACTCCCCTCTCTCTCTCTATATATATATATATAGATGAGTGATCCTATGAGATGAGATTTTGTGAGATGGTGAGATGGGACATTCTGGACCACAAGTTGCTGTATTCTCTCTCCTGCCTTCTCTCTCCTGGTTGGAACTAGTGGTCCAGAATGCCCCATCTCACCATCTCATCAAAATCCCATCTCATAGGTTCGCCCCTCTATATTATATATATAAGATAAGTGAGATTTATTCTTGTTAGGTTAATTTCAAGGATAAAGAAGAGACGATGCTATGGATGGAAGCAAAATGATATAATCATGATATGATCACTTTAAATTAAAAAGAGTATAATCAGATATAATCTTTTTACCCTGGAGTAAGGAAACATCATATTGTGGCAGACTTTTTATCCACCGACGATGGTCCAAAAACTCAATTTATGATCCTCCCCTAACCATGTTTAATGGTTCGTCCAATTGGAAATGATAATAATATGCATAGGTCATTAGGAGCTCTAAAAATTCGACTTCAATGGGGACTTCCTGTGAACCAATGACTTGTTGGTCTAATCGCCATCTGAATCACAAAGGACTATCTAAATTGATTAATTTTCAATGATGAGCTCCATGTGCATAATCTAACTATAAAACTATGTTTTTTTCGTTCGTATATTTATAATTATTATTGTTAACTATTTTATTTTAGTAGTTTCTGCAATTTCATGCATGATACCTACTTCCACAAATACCTCGACGGTTTCCAATCGATAATACATAGAGTCCGATAAGCATATTTTGAGTTGGTACGGAAATGAGGTCTCAAATAACTAGAGACAAAAGATTCATATGGGAAAACGTAAGTAAACAGATCTCAGCTTGAAGTCGGCAACACTTTAATCGACGGATCTTTTATCAAGGGTCCTGTGCCAGCATGGTGCATCCGGCATCTGAATAAGGTGCAGATGAAACTTCATCTCAATTGATAAGAGCATATTATTTAACTTAACAACAACGAATAAAGATCACATTTAATACCTAAAAATTCACAACCTATAGCCTATCGGTTATTTCAAATATATCGAATCATATAACAACGATCATCCGTTACTTGTTACTTTTTTGGTAATGTCTTGATTTAGTCATTAGAGCCATCAGCGATTGATATGATTAATAAGTATTTTGCAACGGATGATGAGTTGGAAAAAGGCTTTATAAAATATTTTATTTTTTAAAAATAGATCTATATTATTATTTGTTAAGATATCATCTTGCATTCGATGATGTCTAAGTTTTGCACGTCAATTATAAGGCGTCCGGAAAAGTCGTATTGAAAGATGTTCACATACAGAATTAACAGGAAGAGAGAAAACATTATTATTTGGACGTATACATCAACATCATCGAAAAGTGTCCAACAACGAACTATGATATTATCTTCAAAACGAGCAACAGAATAAATAATGCAACCAATCTACGTCACATGTCGTATTCACGAGAACTTGTATGAAACGTATTTAAAGCACATTATTTTTACAGTTGATGACTACCACATTATTCACGAAAATAAGCATGAATAAGGATGATGAATAAGGAGAATAATGATTTATTCTCCGTTCGTCCGGAGGATAGGAATAATGATAATAAGATGAAAATAAATATAGGTAATGTGCGATAAAGATAGGAATAATGATGAAATAAGATGAAATAATGAAGAATAGTCGTATAATTGGAAACCGTGTCGGGAGGAGAATTAAACCCCTTATTCCAAGGCTAATTCTCCACATATATGATTTAGGATGGAGAAGAATATGAATATATTTGTATTTGATCTACGTAAAATTTGATATTCATATTCGTATCCTACTTTTAGAATGAACATACATATCGTAACAAAATCTTACAACTCCATTCATCATTGTTTATACAATTGTTACGAAATGAATATTTTACTATGTTTGTTTTTATGAGTAAAGCATCTAAAACATATATATAAGTTTATCTATTTAGTATTAGATTATTATCCATATCCAATTCATATTCTTGTTTAGAATATGATATCATAATTTTAATATCCGTCAATATTCGTGTTCGTAGTTAGCCACTCCTAGTTTGGATTCATGTCCATGCCATTGCGTATGCGCATGATCTCAATTAGAATGCAAGGTTAGATCGAACGACGGGCAAGAGATACGAGATAAAGTCTCCATTTACATATAACCCCACACAAACCCATGTCGAGTTAAAGAAACGACTCATTTAGATCCACATGGTTATTCCTTTCATGGGATATTCTTCGTATGAAGTAGGTAATGGTTTACAAACAAGAATTCATGGATGGAGTCCGGTAAGATGATCGATGGGGTTCCATGGATTGTTGCGAAAGGATTGAACAAATTTTAGAGGATCGACGCTATAGAAGGTGTCTTGACAAAAGCTAGCCTCTAACGATTATAACACGATACGACTGGTCTCATTCATGGGCATCTTGTGAATAATGGATTGATACACCATACTTAGATGAATCCAAAGTTGCAGAAGTTAGCTATCGGTGCTCGATCGAACTAGTTCTGATTAAGGATTAATCGGAGGTGACCAAATGGATTTAGTCAAACTTTAGTCGATTTTGTTCTTTTAATTACTTAAAATATACAAATCATTCTTCATATACATTTTCTTTAGTATCATAATGAAATATAAAAACAATAAATCCAAAAGAACAATAAACATCTTAGATTAAGTTAGCTTTTTAAAAACATATAAAAATTAAAAAAAAACAATCCAAAAAAATCGATCAACTAATCGGACCTTTTAGAATCAGTTGGTCGCCTAAGGGCCGATTGGCTTTAAACACTGAAAATAGCATTTTACATTTTGATCTTTACTAAGATGATTATCACTGAACAGAGAATAATGTTAACAAAATATTGACAGCATATAGCCCATATCACCAATAGATCTAGAGGCATTTTAAGATGGTAGGGATAATCCAACATGTTACCTTTGCAGCATTTTCTTAGAGACAAAATATAATATGAGCATATATATATGGGCTTAGAAACATAACAAGATCTCATCTCCTCTGTGAACTTGTACTCTACAATGAGCTTTTACACAAAGAAAAAACACATCAAATATCAAGCTATATATTATGGGTTACATAGGTGATATATACATGCAGAAACTTTATAAAACCTTGCCTTGGTGACCGACGCACTTGTGGTCAGGCTGAAAGCCGGTATGTATAGGCCTATCCACCCTTCGTCGTCAGCATATTGCCTACATACGTTTTCAAGCATATGCAACTAAAAGAATATGTTCAGGAATGTACCTTCGCTGCCCGATATGTTTTTCGATGCCATCCGACAACCCAAAAGAACAGAGTATGCGGTTGTTCATGATCGAGCCACACAAACATCATGTAACGATGAACTTGGGTTGCTCCTGAATTGATTTCAAAACTCCCTTCAAAGGGTACATGGATGTGCCCATCGTCGGGCGGTAGTTGCATCGAGACATTTGCTAGGCCTCTAAGCATCCTCACTACTTCCACGGTATCGTCTAGATAGTACTTCGCCTTGCTCGGTTTCTTGCCGACTGTACAGGCAAAGACATCCGCTGACGAGGGGATGCACGAGGAATTCGAGATGATCTCGAACATATCTTCATCGGACTGATCATCACCAATGCACAGCACGAAGTCTGGTGGCTTCCCTTCATTCAGCATGCCAGTCATTAGATCCTGAACGACTTTTCCCTTGCTCACGCCCTGTAAAGTCCCCGTAAACATGTCATGCCCCCAAGAAAGAACATAAGCGTGAAATACTTAAAATAGACGGTTGAAAAATTCTGCCAGATCGCAGATGACATCGCTGTTATTCGAGTTATATTAGACCACTCAGATCTTCTCCACAAGTTCCTTCCTACCAACTAAAAGCTCCTCGATCAAAATTGGTTCAGCTAACCAAAACAACCATTCGGGTAGACCAAACAGGTCCTAATCCTGAAAAGAAACCTAGTAATCCTTGATTCAAACTGCGAACATAACAAATGTTGTTTTGTACCTGTGGCTTCACTTCTACAAGATGTTGGCCCCTCTTAACAACAACAGGATGATTCGCAAGAACACTCTCGAGGTGATCAAGAAGCTCCTTCGCCTGGCATGACCCGAAATCAGGATCAGCCTCCTGATAACGCCATGCCAGAGTGCTCTCCTTGTGTTCGATGTAAGATCCATCAGTGGCCTCTGTGTAGAGTCTCATGATGGGCTCGACAATAGTTTTCCAATCAAAATCCGCGCATGGCAAACATGATTCCCATTGAGCATCGCGGTGCCATCTACAAAATAAGAAACAAAATTTAGAAAAATGTTGGCACAGTCGTTTTTATGGTAGGATGCTATTCCAAATTCCAATTTGATCATATTACATACTAAACTATTCTCCATGTGGTATATTACCTACTACACATTACTCATCACATGTTCCACAAGCCTCTTGCTATACATAATCCACCTAACAACATAAAGGAAACCACCTCAATGCACCGGATCATACTAGCATAAATGCACCCAATCTCATCAGAACTCCAAAGTTAACCGTGCTTGGATGATAGTATTACTAGGCTGGGTAATCACACTTGGGAAGTAAAAACCCCGTGTTGTGAACAATTAAAAGTTTTTTTTCTAAAAACACAATACAAGTGGAACTTCCAACTCCTATTTTGCCAATTTCTGACAAATAAATTTCCACGAAAGATTATGGCAACATGCATACATCAAGCTGAACTATTTCCAATCTGGTGATGAGAAAATGGCACATAAAAGAAATCAAGTTGCCTATCAACTACTACACCATTATTGCATCACATGTTTCACAAGACTATACAACTTACCAACTTTCCCATACAGAGATCAAGATATAGAGCATCCACCTAACTATTCAATGTGGACTTCAAGTCCTAGTTTTCACATATACAGATTTCCGACGACAAATCTCCGGCCCCAGGAAACTCTAACAATTCTTTTCCATCGCATACAGGATACTGTCTGCATAATGCACGTGCACACATCGATCAAGCTGACTATTTGCAATCTGGTCATAAAGATACACAGTTGCATATCAACTACTCCAAACATACCTCCAGATGAGTGCATCTGCCCAACTTTTTTAGGGGTCTTTCATTACTAGTTCTTGCGTAACACGACGAAAATTCTGGTCGTGGACATTTTTTCTTTTTATTTGAGCAACTAGCAATATAAAAATGGCAATTCGGTTGTTACAATTGTATGTACATCGAAACTGGCATTATGCCGTGCATCAGCGAAAGAGCGAAAAAATGAAATTTCGATGTGCGTGACATAAATTTTGGAGTAGCGAAATGGCTCACCTTGTGAAGTATCCATACTCGGCCGCGATCCCTAGCTTGTTGATCGAACCGAACCACCTGCTCAGGGCATCTTTCCCTCTGCCACTGATCATAAACACCGCATTGTTCTCGTCCTCGCAGAGCCCACCTAGAACAGAGATCACCTCCCCTGTTGGAGACCTGTCCAGCGAGCACTCGGGCATCATCGTGCCGTCGTAATCGAGTAGCACCAACCTCCTGCTCGCTTTCTGGTAGGCAGACACAATGTTCTCTGTGTCAAGCTTCGTGAAGCTAGGATCAAGCGCTATCACTCGGAACCCCAACCCTAACCCCATCCCCCAACATCGCTTGCCGGAGTGCTCCCCACACACCTTCTGCAGGTCCTGGTCAAAGCTCCTTGCCCAGTAGGCGACGTCATGGGAGCTTACGTACTTATAATGCCTCTCGTGCCGCAACTGTTTTTCGAGCTCGGGCATCGTGATGGCGTAATTCATCGCCTCAGCAACTGCCTCGATGTTCCACGGGTTGACACGGATCGCCCCGCTTAATGACGGAGAGCATCCGATGAACTCCGACACCACGATCACACTCTTCTTCGGGAGGCCCTTGAGGACAGGGCTCACCTCACGGCACACTGTGTACTTGTATGGCACGAGATTCATCCCGTCACGAACAGCATTGACAACGCAGCATTCAGCGACCGCATAGTACGCAGCTTTCTCATCCGTGGAGATGGGCTGGTTGATGAGCATGATTGGGGTGTAATTCACAGTGCCAAACCTGCGGTTGACATCGGCGGCGACAGAGCTTGCCTCATTTTGAACCTCCTGCACGTCGGGGCCACGGCTGCGAGCGGGGTTGGCGATCTGTACAAGCACAACACGGCCACGGAGCTCGGGGTGATCGGAGAGCAACTGGCCCATGGCGGAGAATTTCAAGCCGATACCTTTGAAGACATCCATGTCGTCAACGCCGAGGATGACGATTTTATTAGCGAATTGCCGCGAGAGATCAGCGACAAGCAATCGGGATTGGACGGATGCAATTGAGGATTGGATCAAGGCGACGTCGATGCCGACGGGGGAGATCTTGACTTGGACATCACGGCCGTAGTAGTCGAGGGAGATGTAGCCACGGCGGGAGCGGTGGGGAATGCCGAGGAGGCGGGAGCAGGAGGAGAGGAAGTGGCGGGCGTAGTCGAATGTGTGGAAGCCGAGGAGGTCGGCGTTGAGGAGGGAGCGGAGGAGGTCGAGGCGGACGGGGACGGTGCGGAAGATCTCGGAGGAGGGGAAGGGGGAGTGGAGGAAGAAGCCGATGCGGGCGCGAGGGGAGCGGCGGCGAAGGAGGGTGGGGAGGAGGAGGAGGTGGTAGTCATGGATCCACACGTAGTCTTCATCGGGGTCGTCGAGGGCGGAGACTACGGCGTCGGCGAAGGCGAGGTTAGCGGAGACGTAGTCACGGTAGGAGGAGGGGAGGAAGAGGAGGGAGGAGGAGGAGTGGGAGTGGAGGAGGGGCCAAAGGTAGTGCTTGCAGAAGGAGTGGTAGTGCCCGTCGAGGACGGTCGGGGGGAGGTGAACCGGGATGAACCGGTGCGGGGAGGAGGCCGGTTGGACCGGGAGGGACGGGTCAAGGGAGGGGGGGAGGGTGCCCACGAAGGTGATGGGGGAGTGAGGGGGGAGCCCGAGGGGGAGTTGGGAGGGGACCGGTTCGGGGTCGAGGGAAGGCGGTCGACCCGAGAGGGGGAGGTGGTTCGAGACGATGATGCGCCGGCCCGGCCGGGGGGAAGGGGATGGCGGGGAGGGCATTTTGGGGAGAGGTTTCTAGGGTTGGGGGAGGAGAGGAGAGACCATTTTGGGTGTGGGGGGTTTGAGAAGAAGAGGTGGTGTTGGGGTTTGGATAAAGATGAAGAAGGGGAGGTGGACTTGTGGGGGGAGAGGTGGGTGGATTGACGGATTTGCCCCTGAAGTGGGTTCGTATTTTTGTCACGTGAGAGAAAAATGGGCTGGTTAAAAAGATATTTAATCAGATGAGCACGACAGAGTGGTGAAATATTTTTTTTATTTTTTCCAATTCTAAGATATTTTTTTATTTTAGAAATTCGTTCTAATTTGAAGGAAGGTAGAAATTTCAACATGAGCTATGTAGCTCTTCACGGCTTCGGTTAATGTCAGGGTTTCGTAGTAAACGAGGATTTTTTCCGGGGATATCAAGGTAAAAAAGTGCTATTAACTGGGGGCATTACGGTCCAAGCGAGAAAGAAACCGGAAAGAGAATGGCAGGTGTAGGTCGTGGCCAATGGTTCAGAGCCACGTTTCCGGTTGCGCAAAGGGCAGTCTGCAGGGTCAAGCGGAGTTGAAGGTGCTCCCCCGGTGGGCCCGTCCGGTTCGGTTTGGAGGGGGAACGGCCGCCGACGCCATTATGGCTCTCCCACATTTAATTAATAATTATCCTCACTTTGGATAATTCCGAAGGATTATCATCAAAATTTGCATTTGTAAAATTGGCTTAAAAATAAAATAAATGGGTAAACTACAGAAAAATCCATTTACACAATTGATTTGTATGTATAACAAAGAGCAATCTATCCATTACTAGAAAAAAAAGGATGGATCGAGACCAGATTCGAAATTGACTATCCCGAGCTCAAGGAGGATCTGGAGCTCTGGGATCGAATCGAGATTCGATAGGGAACACTGATCGACTTGTCACCTGAGGTCCAAGGCGAAGGATAATTTGGATCTTGGTGAGTGAACCTAAGGGATGTGGGATACCGGTAGGATTTGCCAATGTCGGCGATCATAAGACCGTGTATAATACCAATTGGCTATCTGTATATGCATGTGTACCAAAAAGATCAGTCATCATCAGAGGCCTTACAGAGACCATTGATCCAACGAAATAAGGACACTATAAATGTTAGAGTATGTAATCCTAAGATTTCCTCCCATCAAGAAGAAACATTTTCATAACTGGAAACTAGACCTAGCCAACAGGTTGGGGCCTGCCCCCTATCCCGCTCATGGGCAGTTCGGCTAGGAATTTTGGACATTGGTCGGATTGACTCGACCCGCAAAAAATAAAAATTATATAAATATAAGCTGAATAATACATGTATTAATATGATACACTTCAAGTTTTTCATAAGTGGCAGTAGTTTTAAATGAAATTTAATAATTTACATGCTAATTAACATGAAAACAACTTATATTAGTTACACAAACTATAAATGGTACTAATAAAATTATTTATACATATTAAATACCATAAAAAAATTGGATGTAAGAACAAAGTGGATCATGAGCTGGCCCATGACAGACTTTGAACAAAGGTTTTTGAACTTTGATCCGTTCAGCCCGACCTATTAGCCAGTTGCATTTTGACCAAGTCTACTAGAAACTTTCCAATTTACTCCTCTATCCAAAACAATTTTTTATTATTTGGCATATGTTTATTTATTGCAGAACAGATATTTTAAATATTTATATTAAAATAAAACAATTATCCGGTGATGGTCAAGTTGATCACGCGCCTTGAAGTGGATAAACACATGCGGAGATAATGGGCAACGGAGAGGGAGGTGACCGTAAGAGCGGAGGACGGGAATCTACCACCATCTACAACCTCCCCCAACCCTATCAATGCCTCCTCCATTCCGCCTTCTTGGAGCCAGATTTGCGGCGCGGAGAAACCTCTTGCTCCACCGCCAACGCGTCGTCTTGCCTTCTCGTCCCCAATGCTCTTGGAGGGGGAACATGTCGCCTTCGTATCGGAGGCGGAAACTCGCTCGCTGGACAATCTCTGGGAGAACACCCTAACTTTCTACGTCCTTGGTAAGACCCCCTATCGCAAACTCCTCTATTCCTTCATTGAAAAGGTCTGGAGACCCTCAGGGGGCTTTAAGCTCTACCCACGAGCCAACGGTTTCTTTTATCTGAAACTCTCTAATGAGAGGGATTGTGATCGTATCATCAATGGAGGCCCATGGCTATTCCAAGGACGTTTCATGGTGGTCAGGCGATGGGAGGCGTGTTCCTGCCTGGAACGTGATTTGCTAAGTGAAATCCCAGTCTGGGTGAGATTCCATGGCCTTAGCCTTGGCCACTACTCGGATATTATCCTCAACAAACTCGCTAGCTTCGTGGGAACTCCCCTTTTTATGGACAGTGCTACAGCCAACGGTACCTCGGAGGGCTACGCGCGGTGCTGTGTGTCCATTCATGCTGCGAAGGGCATTCCCAAGGCGATACCTCTGGTTTTCTACAGTGGCCTCAGGCAGATGATTGAGGTCGAGGTCGAATGGCAGCCTCCTCGCTGCGCCAATTGCATCTCTTTCGGACATTCGACTGAGCGCTGTCCAGCAACAATAGGGGAACCTGTTTGGCCGCACAAAAATGGGGACGCTGCCACGGCAGAGCCCCACCGGCCGGCTAGGGGGGGCGCTTCTCCTAGCACCATCCCCGCCCAAGATCCTGGCCCCCCTTATGCTGCTGATGATTGTGGAAATAGCAATGGATTCTCAAACCAACACGCCCAGGAGCAATCGGTCGAGTCTGCTGTGATTTCTGGAAGCAACGCCCAAGAGGGAATTTCTAATGAGAAGAATGAGAATCATGCTCCTAATCACAAACCTCCTTCCATATCCACACAGAAGCCTCCCAAACGCACTCCTTCCTCTGCCAGAACAATAAATGCCTTTCCTTTTGGCTCCAAGCACCTCCTTCACAGGAAGGTGGCATCCGTTAAGAGGAATACCCATGCGACACAGGATGAACAATCCTCTGCTGGGATTGACCTAAACAACCCGGACTGCGGATCAGATTCGAAAATGGCCTTTCCGGAGCAGCCAGTGGTAGTCAATCCTTCCTGGGAAACTGCAACGCACAGGAGGAGAAGGCCGCACAAGCCCATTGGGCAGAATTCAGGGGCTTCACCGCCTTCCAACAACACCCCTTAATGTCTATTATCGCTTGTAACATCCGCGGGCTTAATAAGCCGCGCAAGCAAAGGTCGCTTCTTAATACCCTCAACTTGCTGGGTGCAGAAATTGTTGGCCTCGTTGAGACAAAGATCAGGCCACAGAACAGGAACAATTTCGCCTCCATCATCCCGCAGGGATGGAGTCTTATTCACAATGATACGTTATTGGGCCGTATCTATGTCCTTTGGCGGGAAGCGGTCTGGTCTTGCGCCGCGATTCATGTTTCCACCCAATCAATTTCGCTCGCCTGCTCCAATAAGGGTGGCCTCAATCTGACCCTCACAGTGGTCTATGGCTCCAACAACATGTCCACGCGGAGGGAGCTTTGGGATGATCTCATGCATCTTCATCAGCCCAGAAACATCCCCTGGGTTGTTCTCGGGGACTTCAACACTGTGCGCTTCTTCTCTGAAAAGAAGGGGGGCCGTGCTCCAGCACGCGGTAGCTTGGATGATTTTAACAACTGCATTGCCCATTGTGATCTCCTGGAAATGGAATCCACGGGTAACCACTGGTCTTGGTCCAACTCTACCATTGGCCCATCAAGAATCGCTGTTCGGCTGGATCGAGCTTTGGTTAATGATGCTTGGTTAGACCTCTTCCCTAATGTCAAGCTCAACTACACTCCGACGGCCTTGAGTGACCATCAGCTGCTTCACATCCGTCTGGCGGAGGCTCCGCTCTCAAGGAAACCCTTTCGGTACTTTGATTATTGGGCCTCTAGGCCTGGTTACTTGAATGCGATTGAGCTTCCGTGGAATTCAAACATCCACGGCAACCCTCTTTACCGACTACAAAGGAAGCTTAAGTTGGTAAAGCTAAGCCTCAAGGAGTGGGCGCGTAGGGAGGTAAACGTCTTTCAAGAGCATAAGTACATGGAGCAAACTCTCTCCACTATCAATTCCATTTTATCGACGGAACCCCTTGATCCATGCATTGCCCAGCTGGAGGCAGACGCAAAAGATTACATATTAAAGCTAGAGAACGACCTTGAGTCGGCGTGGCGGCAAAAGAGCCGCATTGACTGGCTTAAGCTTGGTGACAGAAATTCTAAGTTCTTTCATCTCTCGGCAAAAGCCCGGGCCTCTCGTAATGCTATTTCTTCACTCATTGGATGCGATGGACGTCGACTGGATACATTCGCTGAAGTTGCATCTGCTGCTGTTGCCTTCTATGGCGATATGCTTGGCCCGGCTCTTCCACGCCCTGCTACTGTTGACCCTCCCTTCCCTAGAGTCATTCTCTCTGAGGAATCTCAGGCGTGGTTGGTGCGTCCGTTTAGTGAGGACGAGATCTTCGACGCTTTACGCTCCATACCCCCCTCCAAGGCCCCGGGGCCTGACGGGTTTAACGCAGGGTTCTTCAAAAGGCACTGGTCTATTCTAAAAGGCGACATCATTGCTGCCATGAATTTTCTCCATGCGGGTGGCAACATGGTCCGTGAGGTAAACCATACATTTCTTACATTGGTACCTAAGGTCACCTCCCCTTCGGGTCTGGGCGACTACAGACCCATTTCTTGCTGCAACGTGACCTATAAAATTTTCTCTAAGCTGCTTGCTTCGCGCCTCTCCGTTGTCCTGCCGCATCTCATCTCAGACAATCAAACGGCCTTTATAAGGGGGAGGTTGATTGGGGATAACTCTCGGTTGGCTCAGGAACTTGCAGCAGGGTTTGACCGGTCGTCAAATCGCATGCGTGCATTCTTAAAAATAGACCTCACTAAAGCATTTGACACAATGGAGCACCAGTTCATCCTTAAAAGCCTTGATAGGATGGGCTTCCCGAAGGCCTGGCTCGGGTGGGTAGCGAACTGCATTCTAACTTCTTCGTTTTCGATCTTGATGAATGGTTCGCCTGCGGGCCTCTTTAAGGGCACTCGTGGCCTCAGGCAGGGGGACCCACTTAGCCCTCTCCTTTTTGTTATTGGAATGGAATCTTTGACTATGCTTGTTGAGGCTGCTGTGGCCAGGGGGGAATTAAAGACTATGGGGAGGGGGCGGCTCCGTGCGCCGTCTCACCTTATTTTTGCCGATGATATCCTAATCTTTTGCAAGGGTACTTCGGCCTCATTGCTTGCGGCCAGGAGGGTGTTTGATGAGTTTGAGAAAATCTCGGGTCTAAAACTGAACGCCCATAAAAGCAAGATATTTCGTCCTCTATGCGCCCCTGCCGATTTTGGCCTCACTCTACAGACATGTATTCTAAGTGCGAGGCTCCCTACGACTTACCTTGGGCTGCCCCTATCTTCATCATCCAGAAACGGGCTTCTTGCTACTGCTTTGGAAGACAAGGTTAGGGCCTTGCTTTGTGGCTGGAAAGCAAAGGCCCTATCCCTTGCCGGCCGCCTTCAGTTACTCAAATCGGTGGTCTCCGGTGTCCTTCTCTACTGGGCCGCTGGGACTCTCATCCCAATTGCCGCCGCGCGTCGCATTGACAAATTATGCGCAAATTTTCTTTGGAGTTTTGGCCGTAGCGATGTTGGTTGGCGCACCGTCTGCTTGCCTAAGTCTGAGGGAGGCCTCGGCTTAAGATCGCTCGTCTCTCTACGATCTGCAATGATTGTAACATGGTCTTGGCGACTCCTCTCGGCTGAGCACTCTAACTGGGCTACTTTTCTGCGTAGAAAATACCTCCATAATGGCAATCTGTGGGAGGTCACTCTGAGCTCCAATGCGTCCTCTATTTGGCGGGCCATTTTCGCAAGGCGCGAGACCATTCAAGGCGTTATCACTGCTACTCATGCCGGTTACTCTTGGACCCGCTCCCGAAAGGGCTTCTCTTTCGCTGAGGCTTTTGACCTTATTCGTCTCCGTGCTACTGCTGTTCCGTGGGCGGGGATCGTGTGGAATACTGCGTCAGCCCCCAAACATTCGTGTTGCCTTTATCGTGCTACTATCAACCGGTTGCCGACCTTGGATAGGCTCGCGAGACATGGCTTTGCGGTGCCTAGCATGTGCTACCTTTGTGGCCTGGATCTGGAGACCTGTGACCATGTTTTCTTTCGGTGCAGCTTTGCCAACAACATCTTGGATATGGTATTCTGCTCCCTGCAACTTCCAAGGCCACCATCCCCCAGCTTGGTTGAAATCCTGGAATGGGCTGGGTCTTTGATGAACAGGGACATAAAAACGAAGCTGAGCATTTCCCTTGCAGCCACTTCGTGGTCAATTTGGAGGGAACGCAATCTCAGATGGTCCTCCGGCTCTGCCTCTTTGGCTATGGGTGTAGCTCGTGACATAATCTCTGCAGTCAATGTCTTGATACACTAATTCCAACATGGTTGCTTGGTTTTTGTACTCCCAAGCACCATGCTCTGTAATTCTGGGTTATTTCTGCCCATTTTTGTCATCTCACCTTGTGGTGACGCCTGTAAATGCTCATCTTATAGTTCAATGATATTTTATACTTACCAAAAAAAAAAAAAGAGGACGAGGGGACCACGATGGCGGTGACGACATCTCGATCCAGGACACGTGGACGCCTATAGCTTCGTGGGCCCCACTTTATCCACTATTACCTTTTTCTTTTTTTTGAGGATACCGTCACCGACGTGGATGGAAGGGATTGTGTAAATAAAGGGGAAATTGCATCCATGTCTCCCGATTACATAGACATTGCGTTGCACCCTCCAAAATGAAGGACAATACTACATAGAGGAAGAAGATGGTGAGGTGTATGCGAATGAAAGTAGATCTCATTCTCTTTAGTGCTCGAACATACCGATCCAATCATAGAACTCAAAGCTGCCCCCTCTCCTCTCCACGAGCTCATAAGTTGGTTAGATATCGGAAACTAGGGTTCAGTGATTAGAACTAGATACAGAGTTACGGACGCTGGTTGATCTATTGAGGGAAGATCAATACTCGAGAGGAGCAAAAACGAGGAAACCCTCACAGGCTATATTTTAGGAGTTTGAGGACCTCACACTTGGAGAACAATTAGACAATTGTCGTTTATGTCTTATCTGAAAATCGAGATGATGTCCATAGCTTCTCCTTTTCTACTAGACAGTAAATTAGAGGTATGACATCTTTGTGAAGTTACAAGTTTTGATAGAACATGGTAAAGACTTCACGTGTCTATATGATCGAACTCTATCTCTTTTCCATATTCAGTAATGTAGTTGATTTGTCCCTTAGAAAGACTCGAGGTCAAAGCTGGCAGAGGACTTTGAGTTGTGGGGGAGAAGCGCATCAACTTTTCTTGAGGTAATAGAGATATGATGTATCCTTTAGCGGATACCAGCATAAGTTGTCGAGTTCCATTACGGTCATAACATGAACAACAAAGTTCAATCATTTGTTTGATCACACACTTTAAGGGCCCGTTCGGTTCAGGAATAAGCAGTAATAAGGATGGAGGATAAGGAGAATAAGGGTCTATTCTTTGTTCGGCTAGAGGATAGGAATAAGAAGAATAATGTGAAATAAAGGTAGGTAAGGTGGGATAAAGATAGGAATAAGAGTGAAATAAGATGGAATAATGGGGAATAGTCGTACCACTGGGAACTGTGTCAGGAGGAGAATTGGCCCCTTATTCCATGGCTTATTCTCCAACCAAACAGGGCCTAACAGTACAAATGCAAAAAGTCCTTCCACTAATGATGAATTCATGATACACATATACCGATGTCCTTGTTGTAACAGTAGAGGATCCTTTGAATTATGTTTAGTCGTCCTTGTGAGTATGTATTCATCTTATAGAGATAAATGACATGATGCTCAAAAAAATATTAGAAAAAATGCACTCCCTTAAAATTGTCACAAAGGTTGAAGTGGTATGAATAGGCCACCTACATATCTAGCATGGTATATT
Organism: Ottelia alismoides; assembly: GCA_037367405.1. NCBI lineage: Eukaryota > Viridiplantae > Streptophyta > Magnoliopsida > Alismatales > Hydrocharitaceae > Ottelia > Ottelia alismoides. Next base: position 20,147 of record JAZKJV010005650.1, read on the forward strand.
GGTCAAATATGGGCTTCCTATATATCATGTTCACATTAAACTAGAAATTTGAATGCTAAATGCATGCTAATTTTATTCTCTCACACCATCAACTTGTCATTTATTATAGTAGGTAGGAGGGTGGATGTGACAAGTGAGAAGGAATAGAGATGATAATCCCATATATGACAAGAAAGTACTTGGAGTGAGTTGAATGATGCCAAAGGGAAAAGCATCATTGTTTCAAACTATATATTCTCACATCCTTATTTAAAACGGCTAAATCTTTATTTAGACGGTTTTCCATGATACCATGAAAATCAAAGTCTAAGTATTTTTCTACATAGAATGGTCCAACTACAAAGATTCGTTGCATTTTATCAAATCTACAATGATAATACCAAGCCAAATCATGTTCTAGTATGTTGTCTACTTAGTTTCAACCTTCTCATACTGTAGTTCATCTCATTGACATTTTTACAAAAAACATCCCTATACTTATTAAATCAACATCATACTTTAACCAAAGCTCATATATGAGTGTACACCATATAATTGGATACATGTGTATATGTGCGTAACGTGGCCATAAGTGATCAGTAGATTGTCCTTCCAAGGTCCATGAAAGAGTCAGGTACATGAATTTAAAAAGGAAAATACGGTAGTACCGACGTCCTGTAAATGCGAAAAATACGATGTTATTTGTGTGATCTCAGATACTAAATTCATCTTTTTTATTGGGTAGGTTTTGATTTTGAGATGGAATCAAAATATCCCCCTTCCTTTCTTCATATGGTTCTCCTACCCTACATACTACATGTGGGATGATTTCTTAATTATGGATAGATCATTCTTTTAATTCTAATCCCAATGTATCCACTATCCATGTCCTCAAATGAAAAAAGGTGGATAGCCAATGCAACTTTTTACAAGCAAGTAGCTTTCATGTGTCTCATCTTGGACAAAAAGATGGCACCTATGATGGAGTGCTATCCATTATCCAAGTTGGTTGTGATCTCATTATTGGTCATCTTTGGGATGTTGAAATTTCTTTGGGATATGTCCTTGTGGATATCTCAATGCATTCACATCCCAAGTGCATCCATCTACTTCAACTTATAAAATTCTAACCCTTGATCTTGTCCATGGACTAAGAATGTTGGCAGAGTAAATTATACATAAGTCTATATATCTAACTTTAGTATTATATTTTAAATTTTATTTGGATGAGGAATAAATTATGTTTATACCTTATTTCGGATGACCCAAAAGATAATAATCTGGTACATATTCTCAAAAAGTTGTTTATATGTATTTTACAATGAAGGAGAGATAATGGATAAATGAGATTTCTCACTCATTTTTGTTCGTTTGATTTGAGGGATGATTAATAGATAAGTACTGTAGGTAGAGACATAATGGATCGTGTAATAATGACGTACCCGCTTATCCAGGGATAGATTATCGTAGATTAAAGTCCCATCATCTTAGGATATATGTACACAACTAAACATGACCGGAAATGGATGCAATCTCGAGATAAATGAATGATGTTTAGGGTTTTAAAGATTCAGCACGATATTGAAATTGGGTGTACAGTGAAGGAAGTTTAGTGTAATTTAGTCTGAACTTTATTAAAAAAGTAGGATAACCATTGTTTGACAATGATTTTTTTGGAGCGAGAGGATTATAAAAATAGTTCAATAAAAATGGACACACACACACACTCGTGAATTCTACATGTTAATTATACTAATATTATTAGTTGTAGACTTATAATACATGCTTTAAATTTAGCAATTAATACCTCATTTTATAAGCAATAACATTGAAACATAATATTTGTTGCTTATATAACAAATGATTCCTACAAAATAACGACGAAAAAAATCATTGCAACGAATAATATATATTGTCAAATCCCAAACATAAGCTACTAATTAACAACGGATAATTTTGGTAGTTATTCAATAAAGATACAACATTGTAATTCTATTAACTTTCCTTATTTATACTTGAAATAAAAAAATCCCTCAAAATAACTTGTCTGGTGTAACGTACTTAACATAGTCTTACATTTAATATCCACAAAGTGTCAAAGTGCGAGTTACTATTTGATAACTTGAGTTTAAGCATTTTGCTAGTTGTATGTAAACCTGACAAGTACATAAATTCTCGACAATCAGGTTTTATGGAAGATATTGTGTTAACATGCTTATCAAAAGATAATTTCCCCCATTAAAAGGCGGGGAAAGAGCGATTACTTAATAACAAATATACTATTACTATGTAGTTACTTTTGCATATCTAATTCGAAATGAATATCATATTCGTTGCTATTCCATCTGTTCTTAGTTGACTATCATATATTCTGTCATCAAAGTCAAAATGTGCAAATACAAGTGGATGAGTATTCAAGGGTGAAGTTTCCTCATATGCTTAAGAGTTAGGGCACATACTAGTAGAGAAAGAGAGATCCCCATGGTTTGTTCCTTGTTTGACGTGGACAAGAGGGATGTGGATGGATAAGAATAAGTCCAACCAATATCCCCAAATGGGATAAAGGGGGGCATAGGTTGGATGGGGAGGAGCTTCTTATACCTTTCACATTCCTTTCTAAAGCATGGGAGGAAGATAAGGTTTATGGCCTCATCAAGAAAAGAATTTTTGGAATATTGTTGAAGTATGGATTAGAGAACACACAATCCCAAACTCCATCCTACACTTGGAGTGGAACAATCGGAACTTATCCCTTATTCTCACCTAGCTTCCATTTCTCTTTACGAGGGAAGCATAGTCGATGGTATCTTCTATTTCCGACCAGCTCTTCTGTGCCAAGTCAACGAATGCATCCTGGTCGGACAGAAAGGGTTGGAAAATGATTACAACACGCGATTTCTTGTTCTTAAGTCAAAGTTTGGAGCACATGCAAGACCTTTGAATTATTTGTGTTTGGAACCACATTGACGTTAGGATGTGTGATGCAACAACCCTTAGGTTCCATAATCCTATTATCCAGTTCACTTCACAGTCTGGTCAGAACCATCCTCTCAGTCGCATACTCTTGCTACCTTGAAGTGATAGGTAACAAATCAAAATATAGGCATGAATGCAATTATCCCGAGTTTTATGTTTTTTGAGATGAAACATGGTTTGTTTGTTGGATTGTCACAACCATAAAGTAGTAATTCAAAGCAATTGAGGGACTTTGATCAATTCAAAGATGACTTTTTGTGTGAAATTATCTACCACAACTACAAGTGGGCCATCCAAGAGAGATATCTACCACAATTATATGTACATTATCATGGAATTTTAACCTATAAAGAATGGTCATAAGTTGGCAACCAATGCATGCTCCTCTTCCGTCTAGGATTCTATCTCAAGACTAATAGGATGATAAAGGAGGAGGAGGAAGTCTTTGGCATCTTTCTTCTTCTTCGTGTCCTTTTGCCTTTGGAGTTTTGAGGTATTAAGAATTGTTGGAATATGCCTAAGCTCCCAAATGGCCAAATCTTCTTAAAGATTATTCGCAATTATTTGGTCATTTACCCTCTTACACATTTTGGGTTTGTTGAATATAGGTGACCATTTTTTTGGTTTTGGAAAATAGGCATCTTGAAAAGATTAAGGAAGGAGAAGCACAGCTGACTAGCTCTCCAATTCAATAAAAATGGTATGGCTCTTGGATGACGATTTTAAGTACTATCAAAGTTATTTTTACATGCGTGTATAATACTGAAAAATTTCTCAGGCTCGATTTCACAAAAAAAACTTGATATATTATATGTTTGATTAAGATTCGGTTCAAAAATAACCAACCTAAATTCAAGTTGAAGTTCTTTGATATAATGAACCAAACACGAGTAATATAGGTTTACTTAAGTTCGATTTGTTTACCGTTCGATTAAAACTTCTACGTAAATATATGTACATATGTACATATACATGCATGCATGAACTGGTCAGTAGTACTAAAAGCTTCTTAGAACTCGAGACATGCTTTAGTTCAACTTTTAATAAACTAGTGTCAAAGCATAATCGTACGATAGAGGATTTTCTCTTAAATAAACCCTTATTGAACCAAAGCTTATCTCGGACAAATCAAACATAAACAAGGTTTTCATATTAGTTAGCCTAACTGAACTTGAACCCTAAAAGATGCTAAATGAATAGTTGCTATATAATATTCTACCTCGATTCGAGAGTTTTAAACAATGGCAAATGAGGAGGAATAATAACCAAAGGGATACTTTTTTTCTCGATTTACATTTGACTATTTGGATTTGTGTCTAAAGAATAAGACTAGGAATTGATCTTTATTCTTTGTACGATTATTATTTAAAGGAATGTAGAATAAGTGATAGTTATTGTTTATATCAAAATAAGCTCTTAGCAGTCACGAATTGCGATATTATATTATTGAAATAAACAAATGAGGAAGGGTATTTGACCTTCACATGCTTACCACTAAAAAAAGGACAAGTACCAATCACCACACTCTTAACCACGAAAGGAAACTGCTTATCTCTTAATACGACTTTTAATCTCTTTTGCATCCTTCCACTTCCTCATTAAGCACGACCATAAGGACAAATCGATAAGGTCAAGCAAACACATTTAATTCAAAGGTGCAAATGATTGCATATGTATTGGACTTTCCAACTCATAGACAACATGCTTTGTCTGTCTTAAGTACAACTAAGGACCTTTCTAATCGTTTCTATAGGTAAGGTGATGATATGGAGTGGATATTTAAGAAGATTTGAGGCCATAAGATGCCCACGTGAGCCAAGTGGATCAAGATGAAAGTTGATCTCAATAATTCTCCCAACATCATTAAGGTTTGGTCACCTAATCATCCCATGGAACCTTTTCTCATCTTTTTTGTTAAGTCATATGTGTTTGCTTTAAAATGAAGTGGTTGGCGAGAAGAGATAATTAAAGTATTTGGGTGGTTTATTTGTGCTCTCTAGAATTTTTTTTTAAAAAAGAAGAGATTTCTATACTCATGTCCTTTCGAGTTTTTGCGCAACACTTGTGTTCCTGGCTTGTTTGCAATTAAACTTGTACCCTTATATTTTTAAAAAATTCACAATATTGTCCTTCTGTTACTATACCATAAGGGAACAATTGTAATGACAAGATACTGCTTGAGTTTCGTAAGAATACAAGAGCACACGTGTAATTGTATAAAAGTTAGTGGTTGTAAAAGATATTGCAAAAACCCAGAAGGGCACTACCAATGCACCTAATGGGTACCCAATGTTATCAACTTAGAACATTTTTATACAAAACGTTATTAAAATCAAGTTGCATAGGATCGCCACCCATGTTACCAACATAAAATAATTCCTAAACCAATTGCAGACATGATTATTTTACACTAGAGATGTACAATACTTTGTGCACTTGAAGATGCCTGATTAGGGATGAAAACTACGGGACACAGATGCGAATATACATATGATCAATATCCTTATCCATTTACAATACGAATGCGGATAATTGAGAGATATGAAAAATATGTTACTATATACTTAAAAACGAATACGAATGTAAAATGAATACAAATCAGATGCAGATAATAACATAAATATTTTGATAGATTAACAAAAATATACATGTTTTGAATGATTTATACATGAAATAAATCTATTGGACGTATTCATTTCATAACAATTATATCAATGGTGAATGCAATCATAAAATATTGTTACACATAATTATAAATAAATATATTACTACACTTATGTATAGAAATGGATAAGGAATACAAATGTGAATATTAACGGATGTCAAAGTGATCCATATCCGCATTCATTTTAAAACGAATACAAATATGTTAAAATATGTATAAAACAAATACGATAGAGGATAGGATATGAATATAATCATACTCATTTTAATCCCTATGTACAACACACAGATACGTAATTTTGTGGGCAATGTGCAAATAGGCTTGGATCGAGTACCCAACAGGTAGAGTTAGAAATCGACACTCTCAAGTTTGCCAAGATCATGAGTGAATGCTGGGCGTCTGAAGTATCTTTGTATATATCAATCACAATACTAGGTCCAACATCGTACAAAGAATCAAATTATACGGCGAGGAATTATTAGATTTTAATTAATTTTAATCCCATCCTAGCCTTGACTATTGTTCATGTTGGGAAAACATCTGATCAATAAACACAAGAAAAACAATAAAAAAACATGCATAAACACAATACTCAAGAATATAAAGCAGTTCAATGTGCCTACTCCGACGACTCACACTGGACCTTCTCTTCTCTGTTTGCTCTCATGAAATCATATGCAAAGTATGATGTGCACTGACTTGAATGCCGAAAGGTTAGGGTTACATGAAGCTACTAATATACCATGTATGTAGGAAAACTTGCCATATATATGAAACGAATCGGTCTCCGCAGAAGAAAAACCCAACAGTTCCAACATGCAAATGAAAAATCTCGCTGAATTAGATTGAATAGATCAATTTGTGTTTCGACCTTTGATCCCTCGATTGTTTTTGGACAGCCATCAGTTCCTCTAAACGTGCATTTGCAAAAGTGCATTGTTGCACGAGTTTCAATCCCTCGATCGCGACACGACACCTTAAGACAAAGTCAGCTCGCCTAACTAGGACCCATTGGCATGGCAAAGGATAGCTTGATCCCCAAGGTTTCCCTTGAGAAAGATGGGTGTGAGCACAAGTAGGTTGATGGGTGAAGGCCAAATTATGATAAACAAGGGAGAGGGTCAGCAGCTTTTGCAGCACAGGAAATCCCAATGTTGGCCCACATTGATTTGCAGTCAGATTTCACAGAAGATTTATGGGACTCCTCTTTAAGAGACATAAAAGAACTTCAGAGGATAAAGGACAAAGGCGACAAGGAGTCATACCCGATAAGAAGCACAATGATCTTCCCTCACAAGAGTATTAAAAGTCGGAATTATGCGAGATGCAATCTGGACACAGCAGATGCCAACTCACTGTGTTTAGGGAACTTGATTTTGCCCAGAAGGAATCCAACAAGAAACCATTTTGCTGCTGGGTTGGAATCATGAAGGACAGATCTGATGCTCTGGCGATTGCCACTCTGTAGATCGGGGATTTCGTCTTGGAAGGTAAGCAAAAAGGAACGGGACAACACACTCCAACACCGTATAAAACGCGGATCAAAAAGTAAACCACACGAAAAAAACTCTTGAATGCAGTTGTAAACACGGTAAGATGGAATGGAAACACAAACAGAAATCCGGCTTCCTCTTCAAACCATTGGAGTGTACAAGAAAACAAACCAGTTTCGTTCTGACAAATAGAGATAACATCAACAATAGGAAGGACCAAAACAGGATATGCCGTCAAACAACTACAGGAGCAAATGACAAATCACGCGGTGAAATCCTAAATATAAGTGGACAGTGAGCTTGTAAAGTTGGTTGGATCACCTCTTGTTAGATATACTGAACGAGCTGACCTTCATAGGGGTTGCCACAACCAGCGGAGCCTCGGGCGAGTTGCTCACGGCAAACTTCTCGTGCATGAAGCGGCTGTCGACGATGGACTCATCTTTCAGCACGATCTTATAACAGTAACAGCTCTTCAGGCCCTGCTGTTTCTGGTAGCACTCGTGGTGGCTGTCCTTCACTTGTTGGAAGTTCCAGATGACACTGAACTTCCCGACGGTTGCCACAAGATGGCGTTCTTGCTTGCCATTCTCAGTGACCTGAAAAGTAAAGAACAAAAGACATTAACAAGAAAAAGTATGATCATAACAAGGGTTGGCAGAAATCAAAATACGGCTTGTATATGGTAAAAAGGATCAACCTTTTTCATAAAATAACCAGTCTATTATTCATCTGAATGAGTAAATATTCATAAATACCATGGAGATCACACTAGCAGCATAAATACCAAAGTAACCAAGCCTTGTTAAACGAAGAAACTGGGTTATACATAATAAGGGGAAAGAACACGTAAAATAATTCCCAATATTTTTATAAAAGAAAATTTATAAATTGCATCACTACACATAGGCTAAAAATGTTCAAGTGGGAAAACCCAATTCTATAAGCTAAAAGTTGATCTAAATTTAGGACGGCCTCAAGTTTATCAGAGATGCAGTTTAACTATATATAGGATTTCCTTGGGATCTATGCTCGAGACCCCAAGATCATACCAGGCTCAACAAAGATAAATTAATAGCAAGATCTACTAGCAAACGGTATAGTTCCTCCTAGGACTAGATCAAAAGATGCTCACCCTCCAACCAAAGGCCTGAGAATTCTAGCATTGCCTTTACGATGGGAACCAAATGCTCAACACCAGGCTATTTACGTGGATTAAAAGCATTTTAACATCGGTGTGCGTATATAAGTAAACTTTCCCCATGCGTAAACTGCATCTATCTATAAAGATTCTATTCTGATCCAAGTTACAAGGTTGATGAACACCCAAACAAATATACATGTGTAACACAAAACCAGTCATTTGATACTTCAACAACATGCTAGTGGAGAGGTAGTCAAGACTTACATATATATGTCCCCGCCACTCACTCAGTGAGCGAGCACCATACATCCAACAGACGAAAGATAACTCCCAATGCTAACCACTTATAATATTACAGTTCAATTATCAATCAGTCTTTTTTGGATGAGAATCAATCAAAAAATTACGACGAACTCCATGCTCAAAGCTTTCAAGTGCATTTGAAGTTACTGATTTAATGATCTATCGAGGCTCCGGCAATTGATCATTTAGAATCCTCCACGTACTGAACCTACCTTGATGTCTAATAGGAAACCGACAAAAAGGAAACCAAGTTACATAGACTAGTGGCTTATAGACCACAGGTCGTGACATGTAGAATTCTATATAAAATACAAATAAACAAACCAATATAACAAACGAAGTATATTCTTTCCACATTTAAACCAAAATCGACATGTGACTTCTTACATGTGTCATTGTCTGTCTCAAAAAAAACGTGCCATTGTCATTCATATAATCTAATAATTAAATGGCCCTCAAAGCCGTAGAAGCTAATTAACGTCTAAAGGATGCCCTTGTCTTTCATAAGATCTTCCGTCGAAAAAAGTACCACCCTAAGATGATCATCTAATGATACTATTGAGAACGAATCAACTCAGATGGTTGACTAAATGCACATCAAAAACCACAATGTAAGTTGTTTAGCATCTGCAGACAAATAACAAAGTACACTTCCACCCCAGTCCATTGCATTGAATTTCGTTTTCCAATCAGTTCTCGCCAAAAGTTTCCGTCCACCTTGTTCTTTACTATCGCGTAGATGTTAAGCGCCGCCCCATAATGCACAAAATGGACCTCAACACGCGCTTGGCAATCACAGCAGCCAGGTGAGTCTAAAAAACTCAATGAAACTAAATATTCATTTAGTGAAGGATAAATGGAAATTGAGGAAAATGAAAATTGCGGCAACAAATAAGATGCTGACAACAATAAGAACGTCCGGTAGCAAATGAGATGCTAACAGAAAGGGATGTAGCAAGAAAGTGAGGTCATCAAAGTTCCGATGAATTGGCCAGGACTTTTTATTTAACCAAAGCTTTTTCCTAACACAAACTTTCCATATGCATAGATTTTCCTCCATTTGTTTCAATTATAAGCAGTGTCTTACACTGACCACCTGCAATCCATCTCATATCATGGACAAGATTTCTATTCTCATTCTTCATCAATAGCCTCCAAAATCGGAATCATGTTGCTAATACAAACTGCTAGCAACCATCCTCCCCCACCTAACTGCCATGCTCCTCAAAGCAAAGGCATGGCAGAATGCCGATCATCATCCACCATAAATATTGACGAATGTGTGCTGCTTCTTGTCAGATTGGTTTCGACTTCAATGGATTCAGTTACAGATTACAACTCTAATTCTTTCTTCTCGAGTCTCTGTAGGGATTTTACTTTATCCCCCCCCCCCCCTCACATGTCTTCCAACAACTAAAAGTAGATCAATATGCAGAATGACCCACTACAGTCTACAAGGCTCCCTGAAATGTGATAGATTTATCAAGAAAACCGTGCTCACTATTAATTTATCAAAATAATCTGTTTGCTTGAACATTAGAAAATTGACAATTTGTCTTGCTTGATCTTGTCTATTAACCAAAATGTCAAAAAAATGGTCGATACTTTCCCCATCACCCTCGCCAAGTGCCATAGAAAAGAGAACATTAGCATGTAGAAGTAGATATCATGTTTGTTGCCTAAGTGGTGAATGTCAATTTCAAAATTATAGATCATAGAAGGATGGGAATTTAGAATTGATATACAATTTATTAGAATCAAGTTCTTCCTTCTAAATAAGGTAGTAATTTTTATTACCAAGTCAAAAGCAACCTCAATAACTTAATTAACATTAATGACTTTCAAGCTAACAAGTCATTTGGTAGCTCTTTTTGGACAAACATGGGGCCCAAAGGGTAGTAGCCAGCTATTGACAACCAGCAAGAAGTGACACATTAAGTTGTATGGACAAGGCCAAGAAAACACATATTGCATAATACAAGATGCAGAGACCTTATAACATGGAAACTGGTGGCTGGTGGGACAATGCTGTTCTTTTGGGGGTTTGCTTGTAAGAACATTGCATGTAAGACGAGGAAGACACAAAAGAACAGACACATGAGTATGGTAAGAGAGATGCCAATGAAAAAGAAGAGGCATGAGAAAGAGATGCATGTGACATCTCCCTCCCCATAACCCACGCAGATCCATTCTGAAAACTATTCATTGCATTTATAATCAATATATACCAAAAATCATAGTTCTGGTTATAAACTATGAGTTATCCCTATCTGGTGAAGCTTTCTCCCACTATAAGTAGGGTTGGCTACATAGATTCTTTCTCAAATCCATGTTGAAAGATTCGACTATTTTTTACACCGGTTGTCGACTACTTAACGCAACCCCGCACAAGGGGGATTTGAACCATGATCTTTTGGGTGGTAGGCTTGTACCACCAGACCATTTAAGTAGGTACTATGAGTTATCTCTATCTATGATAAAAAAATCTCCATCTAAGATCACATACAGGAAAGTGCCTTATATTGTAGATCACACGACTTGTACAAGTCTCAGATTCAAATCTAAATAAAAATATGAGAAGGATAAGTGCATTAACAATTAGTGAGCCTAGTTGAAAAACTGTATGCACGCAGCTTCTACAAATTTTATATCACAAAGTTTCATGCCCTAGCCATACTAATATATTTGTTTTATCTTATTTTTCAAAGCTTGTTATCTTTACATGTTCAAATAGAACCCCGATTTCTCGCTTAAGTTGTGTATATAAGCCCTGGTAACCACCTATCTTCTCTCAAGAGGTTACATCAATAGACTAAATTGCAAAATTAAGAAATAATAGACAGAGAAGAGCTTATCATTCCCCAGCTGAAGCCCTTGGCTTGGATTTAGTATATCTAGATCATTAGAAATGGCATGGTCTTTCGTGATGACCACCTGTATGTGAAAAATATAGCGCATTATGCAGGCTCGTTTATCGAATCATGGACTATGTAACTTGAATTTTATTTTATGGAAGCTTTTGGATGCACTTTCTGGGTGTGCATCCTCCTTTGTAGATGGGTTTTTCAAGTGGAATTGAAAACTAGGAATTTGTCCACATTAGATAGTAAACTGTTATTATCAATATTTTGAGTTTAATGTTCTTTTGTTCTAATTAATAAAATTGAAATTAAATCATAATATCAAATTCAAATAATGTATATGAATACATTCTATTAAGTTTGGGCCAACCAAGTTGTTAGTAATATAAACTTGTGGTCCTTATTTTATCACTGTAACCCTACTAGGGGCACTTATGTACTTGTCCTATATAAGGACCCGACATCTAGAATAATGTATGCTCTTCTCATTCTTTTATCGTTCTCAACATGGTATCAAAGCAGCGGTCCTAGACCGGTGTTCTGACCTATGTTCTGACGCTGACCTAATTCCATCCCCCACACCACTGGCCTCGTGACGCCTGCCAACCCCGCACCAGCGCCACCCGCTAGCCCTGCGGCTCTGTGTGTGTCGCCCCTTCAACCTCTACAGCCTCGTGTCCTGTTGCACAATGATCCTGTTGCTCCCTAGCGCTCCTGTCGCGTGAGGCATCCTGCTCGATATCTCGTGTGAGGCATCATGTCTCCCTAACAGCCTCCCGCTGTCGCATCTTCTTCGCGCCTCCTGCGCGGCAGCGGCATCCTGCGCACTGCCCTAGCACGACTCATGTGTGACTCCTGCACACCTCCCGCGAGACCCCTGCACACCTACGCGTCTCCTGCGCGACTCCCTAAGCGATCTCACGCTGCTCCTGTGTGCCACCCTAGCGGCCTCCCACCGTGTCCTGCACCCCAGCGGCCTCCCGCCGCCCTTACGCTGCTCCTAATAGGCCTTCTCACTGCACCTATGCCGCCCCAGCGGCCTCCTGCTGGCTTGTCGATTCGATGCCTTGCTAGATCTACATGATACTTGAATCTACAAGGACTATCTAAGTCACTTTTTCTTGATCTTTGCGATCACCATGGCATTTGCAGAACCCAAGCCCCTGTACCGAACTTCTTTTGTGATGGTACAAGGCACGTCTATCAAACTCAATGGGTCCGAGAACTATGTTTTATGGTCCAGATCCTTCAAGGTTTTTATTAGTGGTCAGCGAGAAAACTATGTTCTTAGTAAAGATCTGCCCAAGGAGACGGAAAAGGACTACGATACCTGGTACGTCGACAACTGCCAGGTGATTACTTGGATGACCAACAATGTCGATTCGAATATAGCCTCCAACCTTCTTTACAAGGAGACTGCAAAGGTAATATGGGAGAGTCTTGAGAATACCTACTCCCAAAAGACAACCAAGTCCAGGCTCTCAGACATCTACACAAGGATCTGATCAGCAAATCAGGGTGAAACATCCCTAGTCGAGTACTATAGACTTCTCACCAGCTTGTTTGAGGAGCTCCTTATTTTTCAGCCTGCTTGTTGTGATAAACAGATTGGAGAACGAGCAGAATGGCAAGTATATCGCTTCTTATCAGGACTCCATTCGCGATACAAGTCTGTGAAAGACCAATTTCTTACTCACTACCCACTCTTGAGACCATATATGGTCGACTGCAGGAACTTGATTCTCTCTCTCCTCAGTTATCTACAGAGACTACTGCCCATATTGCTAGAGGAAGGCCCAACTACCAGGGAGGACGCGGTCGTGACTGTGGCCGTGGTCGTGGCCGTGAGGGCTGGACGAAGACGTGACTTCGGACGTAGATGCGAACGGGATCCTGCCACCACCCGCTATCCAGCATGTACTCACTGAGGGCGTTGGAATCATCCATCTGAACGATGTTGGGCAAAATTTGGTATGCCTACTAATGCCAACAGTGCCTATGACGCTACCTCATACTAAGGCTCATATGATATTGCAGAAACATCGCCAGATCAACCGTCTGGCGATAGTCAAACATCCTTCATGCATCTGAATATGCTCGTCTAAGTCAGTTGCTATAGAATTCTGCCAGTAACACTAATGCCTCTGCTCCGACTGCAAGTCTGGCCACTACTTTAGGTACACTTGCCAATGTTGCCTCTGCATCCAACTCTGGATGGATCATTAACTCTGGTGTCTCTACTCATCTGACGGGAGAAGGTAGTCTTCTCACATCTGCACACCCTTCCTCCGTTGTGAGGACTGTTCGGGTTGCCAATGGAGCACATTCCCCTATCACTATTGTGGGGACTATGGAGTTTTCCTCCAAACTCCAACTCACTGATGTGCACTGTGCTCCTGATTTTCCGCTTAATCTCTTATATATTCACAAGTTAGGCCAGGAACTTAACTGTCGTGTGATATTCAATGAGTTCTGTTGTTATTTTCAGGATATCCAGACGAGAAATTTTTTTGTGGGGGACATGTGAAGAACGACCTATAGTATCTTGATATCCCCTCTGATTCTACCTTTGCTGGCGCTGCGTCTATATCTACTGATCCTGTTCTTTGGCATCTTCGCCTCGGTCATCCATCCACCAAAGCTCTCTCTTTAATGTTCCCCGAACTCTCTACACTCAAGCCCTTTGAGTGCAAGGCGTGTTAGTTCGGGAAACATCATCGAGCGTCCTTCCCTGCTCGTTCAGAACCCCGCCGCGAAGTATCTTTTTCATTAGTCCATTGTGATATTTGGGGACCATGTCCGGTCCATACTATGAGTGGACATACGTACTTTGTTGTTTTTGTCGACGACTATAGTCGATCATCTTGGTTCTATCTGTTAAAAGAACGATCGAAGACTAACAATATTATTAAGATTTTCTTCCATTATGTCAAAAATATTTTCTCCTCCGGTCAAGGTTGCAGAAGTCGGCAGTCGGTACTCGGTCGGCAGGGTCACTGACTAAGGATTAATCGGCAGTCGGGAGAGTAATCGGATTTAGTCGGGCATTAGTCGGTTTGGAATTTTTTATTATTTTAAATATATATAAATCAATTTTTATATAAAATATATCAAATTATGTCATAAAAATAGCCATCTACACAATAAAAATATGTCAAATTATGATATAAAAAATCAGTGGCATGATACTTCATAAGCTTTTGACAACAAAGAAATTATTAGATCTAGGTTAATAACAATTAATCCACAACAAAATGCTTTATCTATAGGAGTAACTACAATGTCAGTAGTAACTACAATGCCTCAATACCATTAGTTGCTTCATCTATAGGAGTTAGCAAATCACGAAAGAAATAAGAATGATGTAAAGCACAACAATGGCAGGGGATACTATCACTCCTCAACATCAGCAATTCTCAAGAACATGATGAACGTTGTTTAAGCAAGTGAGATCGGGATCCCGTTTTAAATGGATTAGGAGAACATTGGCAGATTCAATAGAATCAAAAATCTTGAAGGTAGTTTCAGTTACAAGTGGCTGACATGAACTTAGAAGAAATGATCAATCTAAATGACAAAATAAGGCATGTGCAACAACACCATTGTCATCAGCAAACAAACTATCTCTGAGATAAAATACTCATACAAAGCATATTTGATTAATCATATATGCAGTTACTTTCATTGACTTGCAGTAAAAAAACGAAAAAAAAAACCGTAACCTGGGCTCCTGGGCGGCGATCGGCTTTCTGGAGGAGTGGCGTGGTGTCGCGGTGGAGGAGGGCGCGCGGCGTCGAGGCGATGGAGGTCTGGCGCGGTGGCTGACCGGACCGCCGATGGAGGAGCGGCGATGAGGTGGCGAATGTCGAGGGAGGCACGGTTAGGGCTCGGGGGCGGGAGGTCGAAAATACGAGAGTTCTCTGTTTTGATTTGGGGGGTTTAGGGTTCTGTCGAAATAAGTATCGGGTTTAGGTTGTTTGGCACCCGAAACGTTGTTGCAAAATGTGGCCGCCTAGTCGGCCGACTATACCGATTACGCGGCCGAGTAATCGGCTATGCCCGATTATGACCCGACTATACTTAGTCGACTCGGCTACCCTACCGAGTCGACTAATCGGACCGACTAAACGGTTTAGTCGGCCGATTTTTACAACACTGCCTCCGGTATTCAAATCTTCACTCAGATAAAGCTTTGGATTTACTCAACATAATCTAACCACTTTCTTTGCACCAGGGAACCATTCACCAAACATCATGTCCTTACACTTCACAACAAAATGGGGTCGTTGAAAGAAAATCAGACATCTAAATATTGCCCGATCCCTCTGTGAAAGGGAAAAATGAGGATAGATTTCACGAAGCCCTAGAGCTCTCTTATATAGGAGAAAAGTTTTATGGGAAAATTACATAAGATAAACAGGAAAATAAACAAATATAAATAAAGACCACAAGACATAAGAATCTCAACACCCCCCCTCAAGCTGGAGCATATATGTCTATCATGCTCAGCTTGGAACAACAACGATGAAAAGGACCCCTCGCTAGAGCTCTGGTGAACATGTCTGCAATCTGATCTCCTGAAGCAACGTGAGTAGTAGAGATCAACTCCTTCTGGATCAAGTCATGAGTGTAGTGACAATCTACCTCAAGGTATTTTGTTCTCTCATGAAAGGCTGGATTATTAGCAATAAATAGTGCTGCTTGATTATCACATTTGAGATGCATAGGAAGGGGCACCTCAACAGTTAGGTCAGTCAGAACGGATTTAACCCACATCATTTTTGTACTCCCTTGGGCCATAGCCCTATATTCTGATTCAACACTGGATCGAGCATCAATTGTTTGTTTCTTACTTTGTCATGAGACCAGTGAGCTACCACCAGACACAATGAAGCCTGAGGTGAACTTCCTATCCTTGGGACACCCAGCATAATCCGCGTCAGCACATCCAGTAACTGTGAGAGATGTATCCCTTCTGAAAAGAAGACCTGCTCCTGGAGA
This sequence comes from Ottelia alismoides, assembly GCA_037367405.1. Lineage (NCBI taxonomy): Eukaryota > Viridiplantae > Streptophyta > Magnoliopsida > Alismatales > Hydrocharitaceae > Ottelia > Ottelia alismoides. The sequence continues at coordinate 36,569 of JAZKJV010005650.1, forward strand.
AGATTTCGGGTATCTCAAAATCATGCACACTGCATCCATGTGAACATGTCTGGGTTGCTTCATAAATTGGCTGACTCTGCTCACAGCAAATGATATATCATGCCTGATAATAATAACATATAACAACTTTCCTACCAGCTCTCTGTAACGTCTCTTATCCACCTCTTCAGAGTCATCATCATAGAGCCTAGCATTAGAACACATTGGTGTAGTAGCAAATCTGCATCTTGTCATACTTGTCTCAAATAAAAAGTCAGTGACATACTTCCTTTGCGTCATAACCATACCATGTTGATTCCGTGCAAATTCCAAGCCAAGGAAGTAACGTAGTATACCAAGGTCCTTGGTCACAAACTGTTGTACAAGAGCTGCGGGTCTTCTATGGATCTTGCATCGAAGGAAATCCTTAGCTGCTTGAATGCCTTGTTCATCACTACCAGTAATAATGATGTCATCAACATAAACCAGAACAACAACAATACCTCTCTGAGTTCTCTTAACAAAAAGAGAATGATCTGCAGTGGATCGGAGGAACCCCTTCTGTTCAATCAACTCTTAGGGCATGTTTGGTTGCAGGGTTGGACAGGGTTGGGTTGGGCAGGGGTACCCCTGTGAATAGTAAACTGTGAGGAGGAGAACCCTGTTTGGTTGGAGGGGCAACCTGGGTTGGGCCAAGCCAACCATGTTCAACCCTCCAACCAAACAGGCCCTTAGAACTTCTGAAACCAAGCCCTCGGACTCTACTTAAGACCATATATAGCCTTATGAAGACGGCACACCATACTGGACTCTCCCTCAGCAGCAAACCATGGTGGTTGCTGCATGTAAACCTCCTTCTGCAGGTCACCACACAAGAATGCAATCTTTACATCTAATTGGAAAAGCGACCAGTCACGTACCACAACAACAACAACAACAAGAATGCGTAGTGTAGAGTGACGTGCAACGGGAGAAAATGTGTCCTGGTAATCCACCCCATAGGTTTGGGTAAACCCTCGAGCAACCAACCTTGCCTTATATCTATCCACAGTGTCATCTGCTCGTTGTTTTACAGTAAACACTCACTTGCTGCCAATTACAAACGCTCCTGGCGAAGCCTATACAATGCTCCATGTACCACGAGATTGTAAAGCTTCCATTTCCTCCTACATAGCTAGACGCCAATGGCCACTCTGTAACGCCTCCTGATAGGTTCGTGGTATCTCTACAAAATACAATCCCACAACAAACCTCTGAAAATCCGTGGAAAGACGATCCAAAGAAACATGTGAAGCTAGAGGATGCATAGTGCAAGCCCGCATCTGGCTCCATAGAGAAATAGGTATGTCCAGATTCGCATCACTTGTAGAAGATATAGTATCCATGACATCCTGTACCTCAGTCTGTACATGCAAATCACCAGTGCCATTAGACGAGCTCAAATGTTCAATACATCCCTCGGGCGTGTTGGACGATGGAGGAGGCGCATGAGCATGGGACCATCGCTAGTAAACCGACGGAAAGAAAATAGGAGACGGTGGAGGTGGTTGTAGTGGCGGCGTTGGAGGTGTCTGTGTAGGAGGTGGAGATGTAATGGGGATCGAAGGAAGAGGCATATAGACCTCTTCTCCATCCTCTGACGGAGTAAGCATGTCACCTGTGGGAGAGAAATACATAATGGACTCAAAAAAGGTGACTTCAGCACTGACATAGTACCTTCGTCGAACATGGTCAAAGCAGCGATTAGGTCTTAGAATACCCAACAAACACACATTTGATAGCTCTGGAAGAGAGCTTGTCAAGACTAGGAGACATTTGATGAACAAAAGCTACTGAACCGAAGACACGAGGCGTAAGGGAAAAAAGATCTTTCTTAGGAACGCAATCAAGAAAGGAATCTTCTCCCCCAACATCGAAGAGGGCATACGATTAACCCGATAACAAGCAGTTAGAACCGCATCTCCCCAGTATGAATGAGGAGCACGGCTCTGAATAAAAAAGGTTCTGGTAACATCCAAAAGATGGCGATGTTTTCGTTCAGCCACCCCATTCTGTTGTGAAGTATATGCACAAGACGTCTGATGCACAATACCATGAGACCTAAGGAACTGAGAAAGCTAAGTAGTGTAAAATTCCAGTGCATTATCTGAACGTATAAACTTGATTTTTGTTGGAAAAAATGTTCCATATTTCATTAATAAAGGACCGAATAACAAGACCAGCATCAGACTTGTTTTTAAGAAGAAAGATCCAAGACAATCTCAAAAACTCCTCGACAACAACAAGATAAAACATGTGTCCCTGAAGATCTGGGACACGACTGGGACCCCAAATATCAAAATGGATTAACTCGAACAAACTATGACTACTTCGACCCTGACGACTCTGGAAAGTGGATCGATGAAGCTTCCCAAGCTGGCAGGCCTCGCACTGGAAAGTAGAGTGAGGTGAAATCTGTGGAAGAACATGGCTCAGCTTCTGCAGAGGAAGATGATCAAATCGAAGATGCCACATATATGGAGAACCAGATCCAGTGTGAAGAGAGGAAACACCAGCATATGGAGATTGCACTAGTCTGTATAGCCCCCCTTGCTCACAGCCAGCTCCAATCAGCCTACCCGTGAGTATATCATGAAACACAAGGGCAGATGAATCAAATATGACACGACAATGTAAATCTTTGGCGATTCGATCAATTGATAGTAAATTCATTGAAAAATCAGGAACATAAAGAACATTCTGAAGCCTCAATCCGTGATTCAACTGCACCTCCCCTGACCAGTAATGGGAGAATGTGTCCTATCTGCTATCACAACAGACCGTCCAGGCTGAATCAGACGGAAAAGACTAAACTAGCCTCTGTCACCACAGAGATGATGAGATGCTCCGGAATCCATGATCCATTCTAACAAATCTCCCTGTAACAACTAGTAAAGGCATATGCTATACCTGATGTAGAAGTTGATGATGAGGCAGTTACTTATGAGGATCCTGAAGGAGAGCTGGTAGATCCAGATGTAATAGGTATAATCTCCCTTAGCCGCGTCACAAGCTCGTCAAATCTCTGGTCAGATACAGGTGATGGGCTCCCAGGCTGTTGTGTCTGCTTTGCAACTCAAGCTGAAGCAGGAAATACATGCTTAGAATAGCATGTTTCCTCAGAGTGGTCTGGCATGTGGCAGTAAGTGCATGGCTGATGGGATCGACCACCTCCTCCTCTTCCCCGGTTAGGGCCTCCCCTACCACGATATGGTGCAGAGCTTCCTCTACCACGTGATACAACCATAGCTGAAGATGTCTGAGACTGTAAAGTACTATTAGAGGATATAGACAGTCTACTCAATCTGCGATATGCCTCCTCTATCGGAGGTATGGTGGCATCAGTAAGGATCTGGGCACAAGCTGCATCATACTCGGGTCAAGGGCTGCTAGAAAGACCCCAGTCATCACTGAGTCTCTTTACGCCTTGAGTTGCTCTGGCGTAGCAGTCAGGGAATGTATCCATGTAGCTTCTCAAACATACCCCTCAAAGAAGTATAGAGAGTATGAAGGGGGGCTACCATTCTGCTTTGATGTGTAGATATCATGCTGAAGCTGCAGTATCTTCGATTCATTCTTCGCCAGTGAGTATGTAGCGGCGAGAATATAGCCTTTGTAGTAGGCTGACCCAAAATATCATTGGTTATCTCCGCTGACACAGTCCCGGATAGCCACATGCGTGCATATGCATCATCTGCCTCCCATGAGGCATTTATCCCAGTCTTGTCACATGGCTCCTCTATCGCGAGGATATGCTTGCCGTTGCATTGCATTAAACTCATGAACTGCATGGCCCACAATTCATAATTCGTTCCATCCATCTTCGCAATCGGTGCCGGACCTTTGAAAGCACCCAGGGATGGAATATCTGCTTTGTTGTCTGACATGATGACAACTATCTCTCAAGACTGAGGTTGCAAACTAGACAAATAATGTCTACACAGACATATAGGAAGATGGTTGTGGGTGTAGACTCAAACCACAACCACTTCCATTCCTTGAAGACTCATGTGGCTGTGAGCGATGGAGCGAGGAGGCGTCTACATCACTGGAGCGTCACGCGGCGACGCTTATCCGCGCTAGGGCGCAGGCGCATAAGCGCGTGAACAGACGCGCATGCGTGAGGAGACGCACACGAATGTGCGTGCGCAGATGTGCGTGAGGTCGAAGGCGCACACGGAGGTGTGTGCACAGATGTGTGCGAGGATGGGCGAGAGGGATAGGCGAGCGACATGGGGGGGGTCCACCTACGACGGCGACGCTCGAAGTGTTTTGGTGGGGATGGATCTAGAGCACAGGTTCCGATCTAGGACAGTCGCTCTGGTACCATGTGAAAGGAAAAAATGAGGATAGATTTCACGAAGCCCTAGAGCTCTCTTATATAGGAGAAAAACTCTATGGAAAATTACATAAGATAAACTGGAGAATAAACAAACATAAATAAAGAGCACAAGACATAAGAATCTCAACACCCTCCTCACCCAGATGAAAGCAAGGTTGCAAAGGTCGGTAGTCGGTACTCGGTCGGTCGGGTCACTGAGTAAGGATTAATCGGCAGTCGGGCGATGAATCGGATTTAGTCGGGCTTTAATCGGCTTTGATTTTTTTAATATATAAATCATTTTTATACATATATTATTATAGGGGGCCTTTCAAATAGGATGCATCCTTCCTGACTTCAGGAAGGCTACCATCTTTTTTGTAGAAAACACGAGCGCTTTAGTAGAATGTGTATACAATTTGTATTATAACTGCACATTATAAATACAAAACCGCATACAAAACTACATATTATAATACAAACATTAAAACTGTAAATTGTAATACAATTTGTATACGTATTCTACTAAAGTCGTGATGTTTTCTACAAAAAAGAGGATGGCCTTCCTGAACTCAGGAAGGACCAAGTCCTATTTGAAAGAAATCCTATTATTATATATTTACATAGATTTATATTTTTTTTACTATCATAATGAATCAAAAGAAGTAGTTGAATTTAAATAAAATAGTAAGCGTATTAGAGTAAGTTTGCTTTTTAAAAAGTAAAAAAACATGCTATCTCCAAGCAAAAATTGGTTGACTAGTGGACCTAGTCAGAATTAGTCGGTACTCGGTCGGTCACCCCACTGACTAGACTAGTCGGACCTACCAATCGGGTGACTTTTACAACACTGGATGAAAGTTCCCAAAACCTATTGGAGGGATGCTGTTTTGATCGTTGTCCATCTTATCAACAACGTTCCATCCTTATCCCTAAATAGATCCACTCCATTCTCACTGCTCCACCCAACTGAGTTGCCTTTTCCACTACCCTTACGATTTTTTTAATGTGTTGCATTTGTTCATAACTTTCACCCTACTGACAAACTCTCTCCTCGTACAATTAAATGTGTTTTTCTTGGATATTCTATTATTCAAAAAGGCTACATGTGCTATGATCCAACATGACATCGCTATTATGTATCTACAGATATTACCTTTTTTGGGCAGGCGAGTTTCTTCACACAATCTGTTACCGATATTCCCCTTGATCTTCCACCTCCACCCATTGTCTATAAGCGAAAACAAAAATCCCAACCACCAGATGTTCCCTTACCAATGTCTTTATTGCAGGATGACATGCCTACTTCAAGTGTCCCCTCCACTACTGTCCCGGATGATCCTGAGGAGCTTCCCATTGCTCTACGCAGAACTAAGAGGAAGTGTACACTTCATCCCATGTCTCATTTCATTTCTACTGCTATTTACCAACCACTGACAGAAGATATGCATATGCTCTCATGACCATTTCTATTCCGAGAGACCATCATAGTGTTTTGCATGATTCAGGATGGCGCCAGGCCATCATAGTATATTGGGGTAAACACCGTCGAGTGCTTCCCCCTCTTCTAAGCTTCAAAAAAAAAGAAATGGAGGCTCTTACCTCCAGAGGAACATGGGATCTAGTGCAATACCCTAAAGGGATTAGACATGTGGCATGCCGATGGGTATTCACGACTAAACAAATACCGGACGGGTCAATTGAAAAACTGAAAGCTCACCTTGTGGCTGAAGGTTTTACACAAACATATGGCGCAAATTACTTTGAGACATTCTCACCAGTTGGCAATTGCACGAATGGGCTCTACCAGAACTATCCTTTCAGTAGCCACTAACAAAACATGGCCTATCTTCCAACTAGATGTGAAAATGCATGTCTATATGGAGATCTTGATGAAGAAGTCTACATGATGCAACCTCCAAGGTATGAAGTCGAGGGAGAGTACGTATGTCGACTTCGCAAAGCAATATATGGCCTGAAACAAAGCCCAAGAGCATGGTTTGACAGACTCACTGTCGAAATCAACACTCTTGGTTTTCAGAGAACAACCTCTGACTATTCGATGTTTGTCAGAAGACGAACAAGCGGTATCGTTATACTAGCTGTTTATGTAGACGACATGGTTGTCACAGGTGATGATGACAAAGGAATTCTAGAGACTAAGACCTTTCTCCAGAAAGTGTTTGTTACTAAGGACCTTGGTCCATTACGCTATTTCTTGGGCATAGAAGTTCTACGTATTGCAGAAGGCCTTCATCTCTCTTAGAGGAAATACTGTATGGACATTCTTATTGAAGTGGATTACTTGGATGCAAGCCTTTGGGTATTCCAGCAGACCCACTGATCCCATCTTCGAAGATGTCACTCGATATAGAAGCCTGGTTGGAAAACTTCTCTACCTCACTGTTACCAGACCAAATATCTCTTATGCAGTCAGTAGAGACAGCCAACACATGGTGATGGAGCAACCTTGTTACAGTCACAAGCACGACATTCTCCAGATACTACGATACTTGAAGGAATCTCCAGGATGTGGCCTCTTTTATGGGGCAAACGGGTACACTGATGTTATTGCACATGCTGATGCTGATTATGCAAGTTCACCAAAGGATCGACGCTCCACCACAGGAGATGCTATGATGGTTGGAGGAAATCTTGTCACTTGGAGAAGCAAGAAACAGACGGTTATATCCAGATCTAGTACAGAAGCAGAATACAGGGCAATGGCTCAATCGTCTTGTGAGATCACGTGGTAGTACTAACCTTTTTGCAAGAACTTGGCATTGCAGTCACCACTCCTATTCCACTATACTGTGACAACACGTCTGCTACGACAGCGATGCTCGAAGTGTTTTGGTGGGGATGGATCTAGAGCACAGGTTCCGGTCTAGGACAATCGCTCTAATACCATGTGAAAGGGAAAAATGAGGATAGAATTCACGAAGCCCTAGAGCTCTCTTATATAGGAGAAAAACTCTATGGAAAATTACATAAGATAAACTGGAAAATAAACAAACATAAATAAAGACCACAAGACATAAGAATCTCAACACCCTCCTCACCCAGATGAAAGTTCCCAAAACCTATTGGAGGGATGTTGTTTTTACCATTGTCCATCTTATCAACAACGTTCCATTCTTATCCCTAAATATATCCACTCTATTCTCATTGCTCCACCCAACTGAGTTGCCTTTTTCCACTACCCTTACAATTTTTTTGATGTGTTGCATTTGTTCATAACTTTCACCCTACTGACAAACTCTCTCCTCGTACAATTAAATGTGTTTTTCTTAGTTATTCTATTATTCAAAAAAGCTACATGTGCTATGATCCAACAGGACATCGCTATTATGTATCTACAGATATTACCTTTTTTGGGCAGACGAGTTTCTTCACACAATCTGTTACCGATATTCCCCTTGATCTTCCACCTCCACCCATTGTCTATAAGCGAAAACAAAAATCCCAACCACCATATGTTCCCTTACCAATGTCTTTATTGCAGGATGACATGCCTAGTTCAAGTGTCCCTTCCACTACTGTCCCGGATGATCCTGAGGAGCTTCTCATTGCTCTACGTAGAACTAAGAGGCAGTGTACACTTCATCCCATGTCTCATTTCACTTCTACTGCTATTTATCAACCACTGACAGAAGATATGCATATGCTCTCATGACCATTTCTATTCCGAGAGACCATCATAGTGCTCTGCAGGATTCAGGCTGGCGCCAGGCCATGGATGAAGAAATGGAGGCTCTTACCTCCAGAGGAACATGGGATCTAGTGCAATACCCTAAAGGGATTAGACATGTGGCATGCAGATGGGTATTCACGACTAAACAAATACTGGACGGGTCAATTGAAAAACTAAAAGCTCGCCTTGTGGCTGAAGGTTTTACGCAAACATATAACGCAAATTACTTTGAGACATTCTCACCAGTTGCACGAATGGGCTCTGATGCGGATCGGAATCGGCGACGGCGAATAAAATAATAATATATTTTTTTGGTGGATTTTTTTGGTAGAAGAAGAGAGGGGTTGAGGAGAGAACTTGGAGGGATTGAGAGGAAGAAACTCGCCGGGAATGCGAGAGGTTGAAGAAGAAGACCGCGGAGATCGCGTGGAGGGAGAAGGGAAAGAGAGAGGGATAAAATGAGATAAACTCAATTTTTTACTTCATAATGGACTGTCTAAAACTGATGGACTACCCTCTCTTTATATAGGAGAGAGGGTTTACAAAAATAGTAAATAATCAAATTACAACTAATTTAATCCTAATTGACCTCTAACTAACTTAATTGGACTCTAATTATTTAATTGACCAACAATTATAATTAAATTCTACGAAATCAACGTTGAGATCACATGCGATCTCAATTATTAAATTAGACCCAAAAACGTAAATAAAATTGACAATTATCTAATTAAATAAATGTGGCCCCATAATTTGGGGTCACGCTGCATCAACTCTCCACCGATTTCAAGAATTCGGCTCCTGACGAATTGCGTGAACTGCAGGTTCGGCGGCTTTAATTATTTTCTGGAAAAACATGTGGGGCGTGAACGGCGGAATCCATGTGCGGGCGGGAGAGGCGTGGCCACCGTGGTTGAAAAACATATGCGGGGCGTACGGTGGCGTCGTCTCGATTGCCGTCTTCTTCCCATGGTGCTCAAAGAATTGATGCGGCATGGAGAATATGGCCCTTGAATAATCCATGATGAAGCAATGGCACAAAGAGAGGAGAAGAGGAGATGTATCTAAAAATTGGAGCCATGGGGTCCTTAAATAGGGAGAACTCAAGATGTTAGTCCTATTTGGATAAGGACTAGGCCCTGATTTTCCAATTGCAGTCTTGTTTTTCAAAGATTTCGATCGCTGGGGGCGTTGGCGCAATTTTCGCACCTCTTTCCTTTTCTTTCCTTTCACACTGCTCGGGACCTCTATGTAAATAGCGGGACGTGGGGTTTTTTTCCTGCAATTTGTCCCATTTGGTTCCAATTTCCACATTCCAGGGGATTGCAATCCCGTAGACTGCGGCCCTTTGGTTAGGGCTTGCGCTATGTGCGCGCGGTTGGAGGAGACATTGGAGGCGCGACTTGGGGCGGCGGGCTTGCGATGGTGCCGCCTGGGCGGTGCTTCCGGGCACGCACGAGAGAACGCGCACGCGGGAAGACCTGGGGGGCGGCGTCGAGCGGCGAGCAAGGCGTCGTGGCGTGGGCGAGGGGGCGGGGCTAGAGCTGGAGGGGAAGGGTTGATGGCGGGGCGGCATGCACGGGGCAGGAGGGGAGGGGTCGTCGGCGAGGTGGTGCGCCTGGAAGAGGGGAGGGGGCGGATCGCCGGGTAGCGGGGCGGCGCAGGGAGTGGGGGTGGCAACAGCAGGGTGGCCGGGTGGTTGCGGTGTGGTGGTAGGGGAATCGGGGGTGGGGGGAAGGAAGAGGCCGGGGATTGGGGTGTTGCGGGGGCTGTGGTAGGGCAATGCCAGGCCTGTGGGAGGGAGTACAGGTGCCGCGGGTGGGGTTGGTGGGGTCGGGGAAGAAGGTACAACGGAGGAGGGCCCTGTTGCGAAGAGCTCCTGCACAGGGACTTCATCCAGGAATAGATCAACTTGTTCGACCTTGCTATCCCCACCGTCGTCGTCGAAGATGGGCCCGACATCTTCATAGTCTTGTTCCTCCGGAGTTGCGTCAATAAAATGTTCTTCAGAGCTAGAGATAACTTCGTCTTTGGCCTGGAAATCGGGCTGAACAGAGGTGGCATAGATCTGATTTTGGTCGTTGGCGGCGGAATCGTCGTCGATTTGTGTGCCCAACCATTCGTGCACCTTAATGCATGCGATAAGACGTTGATAGAACTTTTTTGAGCGACGCGAACCACGAGATGGGCGGCGGAGACCGAATTTTGCACACCAATAGTCGATCGGATCGTCGAATCGTAGGTACGATTCGAAATCCATGCTCTGATACCAATTGATGCAAATAGGATTCGGCGTCGACGTTGATAAAATAATAATATAATTTTTTTTGGTGGATTTTTGGTAGAAGGAGAGAATGGTTGAGAAGAGAAATTGGAGGGATTGAGAGGAAGAAACTCGCCGGGAATGCGAGAGGTTGAAGGAGAAGACCGCGGAGATCGCGTGGAGGGAGAGGGGAGAGAGAGGGATAAAATGAGATAAACTCAATTTTTTACTTCATAATGGACTGTCTAAAACTGATGGACTACCCTCTCTTTATATAGGAGAGAGGGTTTACAAAAATAGTAAATAATCAAATTACAACTAATTTAATCCTAATTGACCTCTAACTAACTTAATTGGACTCTAATTATTTAATTGACCAACAATTATAATTAAATTCTACGAAATCAACGTTGAGATCACAGGCGATCTCAATTATTAAATTAGACCCAAAAACGTAAATAAAATTGACAATTATCTAATTAAATAAATGTGGCCCCATAATTTGGGGTCACGCTGCATCAGGCTCTACCAGAACTATCCTTTCAGTTGCCACTAACAAAGCATGGCCTATCTTCCAGCTAGATGTGAAAATGCATTTCTATATGGAGATCTTGATGAAGAAGTCTACATGATGCAACCTCCGGGGTATGAAGTCGAGGGGGAGTACATATGTCGACTTCGCAAAGCAATATATGGCCTGAAACAAAGCCCAAGAGCATGGTTTGACAGACTCACTACCGACAAGCATGCAAAAGTCAACCGACTAGTCGGCCCGACTAGTCGAGTCGGGGGGGTAGCCGACTCGACTAGGCCTAGTCGGCCTTTAGCCGGTCCACTCGACTAGTCGACCGACTAGTCGGCCTAGTCGGCCGACTTTTACAACAACCTTTTTTATTTTTTTAGTTTTTCACTTTTTTTTAAAAGCAAACATATTCTATCATGCTTAATTTTATATTTACTGTCAACTACTTTTGTTTCATTAAGATGGTATATAAAATGTACAAATATATGTATATATATAAAATATATGTATAAAAAATGATTTATATATTTAAAATAATTTAAAAGTTCAAAACCGACTAATGACCGACTAAATCCGAGTAGTCGCCCAACTGCCGACTAATCCTTAGTAGGTGACCCTGCCGACCGAGTACCGACTACCGCTTTCTGCAACCTTGACTGTCGAAATCAACACTCTTGGTTTTCAGAGAACAACCTCTGACTATTCGATGGTTGTCAGAAGATGAACAAGCGGTATTGTTCTACTTGTTGTTTATGTAGACGACATGGTTGTCACAGGTGATGATGACAAAGGGATTCTAAAGACTAAGACCTTTCTCCAGAAAGTGTTTGTTACTAAGGACCTTGGTCCATTACGTTATTTCATGGGCATAGAAGTTCTATGTATTGCAGAAGGCCTTCATCTCTCCTAGAGGAAATACTGTTTGGACATTCTTATTGAAGTGGATTACTTGGATGCAAGCCTTCAGGTATTCCAGCAGACCCACTAATCCCATCTTCGAAGATGTCACTCGATATAGAAGCCTGGTTGGAAAACTTCTCTACCTCACTATTACCAGACCAAATATCTCTTATGCAGTAAGTAGAGACAGCCAACACATGGAGTAACCTTGTTACAGTCACAAGCAGGACATTCTCCAGATACTACGATACTTGAAGGAATCTCCAGGGTGTGGCCTCTTTTATGGGGCAAACGGGTACACTGCTGTTATTGCACATGCTGATGCTGATTATGCAAGTTCACCAAAGGATCGACGCTCCACCACAGGATGCTATGATGGTTGGAGGAAATCTTGTCACTTGGAGAAGCAAGAAACAGACGGTTATATCCAGATCTAGTACAGAAGCAGAATTCAGGGCAATGGCTCAATCGTCTTGTGAGATCACGTGGCTACTAATCTTTTTGCAAGAACTTGGCATTGCGGTCACCACTCCTATTCCACTATACCGTGACAACACGTTTGCTACTTACATTTCCACAAATCATGTGTTCCATGAGCGAACGAAGCATATAGAGATTGACTGCCATTTTGTTCGGGATGTTGTCAGAACTGGGAAAATTACTACTCCTCACATTACCTCTGATCTTCAGCTTGCAGATATGTATTCACTAAAGCCTTACCCAAAAAGCGCCTCCTGTGGATAATTTCCAAGTTGGACATGATCGATAAATACGCTCCAACTTGAGGGGGAGTGTTAGTAATATAAACTTACGTTCCATATTTTATCACTGTAATAACACTGAGGGCACTTATGTATTTATCCCTTTTGAACTCTCTAGGGTTTTGTCCAATATAAGGACCCCTAGACCTCTAGAATAATGTATGCTCTTCTCATTCTTTTATCGTTCTCAACACAAGCTATCTGACTACTCGAATCAAAGGATCCCCGATCAGACTACCAAATCGGACGGACTATATGTTGATTTTTGTATGGCTAATATGATTGTGGCATGGGTACGCAAATTGAGAAAATAAATTAACTTAGCGTGGATAAGTGTATATGCGTGCATGTATATCTAGTGTGGATTGGTTTCAATATTCATTTATTTTATTATAAAATAATCAAATAACATGCCATGGTCTAGGTGATTGTATTGTGATTTTGCTTCTAGTAAAATGGTGAAGCCTTCTCCAATTTAAGTAGGGTCGGTTACATAAATTCTTACTCAAATTCATATTGAAAGATCCGACTATAATTTACACTGATCGTCGTCTACCTAACGCAACTCCCACGAGGAGGGATTTGAACCATGATATTTTGGGAGGTAGGCACACTATAACACCACCATACCATTGAAGTGTGTTTTATATAGATATGCTTCTAGTGTCTTGAATAAATCATATCTATATAAAATTATAGACATACAAGTATACATGTATTGAAAATAATTTAAATATTTTCAATAATTAAAAAAATACAAACTAAATCCAATTGTTCGTCCAGCTAACAATTGATCCTTAGCTAGTGATGCCACTAGCTAAATACCCACCATGACTTTTGCAAGATTGCATTTTTATTGCATTTTTATTAAATTTAGGATTCTATAGGCCAAGCTAAAGATTTGACTAGATTTGTTATTTCCAACTATAATCCCAACACCTCCAATATAAAAGGGGTTAGTAATGTATTTTACGGTTCTTATTTTGTCGCGATATTTTTCCAGTTTTGTGCTCTCTAGATTTCCATCCTATATAAAGACCCCTAGACCTCTTCAACAAGACACAATTTTCTTCTCTCATTATCACATGGTATCAAAGCAACGGTCCTAGATCAGTGTTCTGACCTAAATCCCACCACCACCATCCCTAGACCTCGACAAAGTCCCGCACGAGGGCTTCTCCTTGCCATCGCCGCCAAGCGCGGCACTCCAACCCTCGTGAGGGCCTCTCCTCGCAGCTACCCTCATCTACGACGGACCTAATCTAGTCAAAAGCCCACGCAAGAGCTTTGTCTTGCTGCTGCCCTCATCTATTAGGCATCGAGACTCCGCCTGGAGCCCTAATCTCCTCTGAAAAAGGCCACACAATGCCTGAAGCCATGCCTTTCTATCTCCGAAGACCCTCTCCTCTAGTACATTTGCCTCGATCATCCGTCTGCCAAAGCCATCTCTTTGATGCCCCCTGAACTTTCTACGCTCAAACCTTACGAGTGTGAGGCATGTCCGTTCGAGAAACATCATCGAGCGTCATTTCCTGCTCGTATCGAGCCACGTCGTGAAGTACCTTTTTTCTTTAGTCCATTGTGATATTTAGAGGCCATGTCTGGTCTCTACTCTGAGTGGACATAAGTATTTTATCATTTTTGTTGATGATTACAATCGATTATCTTGTGTATGTATGTTAAAAGATTGTTTAGAGAATAATAATAATGTTAAGAATTTCTTCCATTACGTCAAGAATATTTTCTCCACTGGTGTTCAATTTTTTCATTAGATAATGCATTGGAATTCACCCAATATGATTGACAAACTTCTTTGCATCCCAGGGCACCATTCATCAAACCTCTTGTATGTATACCTCCCAGCAAGCGGAAAGGAAACTCAGACATCTACTTAACATTGCTCGCTCCCTACTCACCTAGATGAAAGCTCCTAAAATCTACTGGGGCGATGTTGTTCTTACTTCCATCCATCTTATCAACAGAGTCCCCTCAACTTCACTACATGGTTCCACCCCGTTCTCTTTGCTATACCTCATTGAGTCACCCTTTCCTCTATCTCTGTAAATTATTGGATGCGTAACTTTTGTTTATAATTTTCACACTACCAACGAACTATCTCCTTGTGTAATTAAATGTGTTTTTCTCAGCTATTCTCGTACTTAAAAAGGCTACATGAGTTACGATCCTACTGGACATCGTTATTATATCTCTGCAGATATAATCTTTTTTGAGGAAACTAGCTTCTTCACTCAGTCTGCTATATATATTTCTCTGGATGTCTCTCCTCCACTTATTGTCTATAAACTCAAGCTAATGTCTACGTCACCAAATATTCTTTTACCTATCCCTTTGTTGCAGGATGATACACCTTTTTCAAGTGCCCCCTCCACTGTTGCCTCGGATGATCCTTAGGAGCTTCCCATTGCTCTACGCAGGACTAAGAGGCAATGTACTTTTCATCACATATCTCATTTAACTTCTACTGCTAGTTTATCATCCGCTGATAGAAGATTGCATATGCTCTCATGACTATTTCCATCTAAGAGACCATCATAATGCATTGCTGGATTCTGGATGGCAACATGCCATTATGAATGAGGGAGATGGATGCTCTTACTTCAAGAGGGACATTGGATCTTGTACAGTGACCCAAGGGGGACTATACGTGTGGCTTGCAGATGGATCTTCACAACCAAGCAGTCGCCAAACGAGTCCATTTAGTCATGTGGCCAAAGGTTTTACACAGAAATATGGAATCGATTACCTCGAGACATTCTCACCTGTTGCACGAATGAGCTCTACAAGGACTATCTTTCAATGGTAGCAAACAAGGTATGGTCTATCTTTCAGTTAGATGTGAAAAATGCATTATTATACGACGTTCTCGAGGCAGAGGTGTACATGATGCAACCTCCTGGTTACGAAGTCGACGAGGTGTGTGTATGTCGACTTCGCAAGGCAATCTATGGCCTGAAGTAGAGCCCAAGGACATGGTTCAACAGACTTACTGCAGAAATCATCACTCTTGGCTTCCAAATAATAACCTCTATCTGCTCTGTGTTTGTCAGAAGACGACCAACTGGTAATGTCATACTTGTTGTTTATGCGGATGATATGGTTGTCACGGGTGATGATGATAAAGGGGTACTAGAGACCAATACCTTTCTTCAGAATGTATTCATCACCAACGACCTTGGTCCACTACGCTATTTCTTGAGCATAAAAGTACTATGCAGTACATAGGACTTTATCTCTTACAGAGGAAATACTGTCTGGATATTCTTACTGAGGCTAGATTACTTGGATGCACACCCTCTGGTATTCCTGCAGATCCGAAGAAACACTCCACATCCTCTAATCCGGTCTTTGAAGATATTATATGATACAAAAGCATGGTTGGCAAACTCCTTTATTTCACTGTCACCAGACCAGATATTTCCTACGCAGTGAGTAGAGCTAGCCAACACATGGAGCAACCTTGCTACAATCAAGGCCTTAAATGTCGGATTTCGGTTTCGTTTCGGAGACTGACCGAAACGAAATTTCGGTCGACCGAAATTTCATTTCGATCTATTTTTGAACTAGACCCCCCACATTTCGGTCGACATGGCCATTTCGGTCGGATTTCGGTCACCCACCAAAATCGAAATTCGACCGAAATTCGGTCGAATTTCGTCGAAATTTGAGGCCATGGCTACAATCACTGGCAAGATGTCCTCCAGATCCTATGATACTTGAAGGAATCCCTAGGATGTGGCCTCTTTTATGGGGAAAATAGATGCATTGATGTTAATACCCATGTTGATGTTGATTATGCAAGTTCACATGAGGATCGTTGCTCCACCATAAGATACGCTATGATGGCTGGAGGAAACCTTGTGACTTGGAGGAGCAAGAAACAGACTGTTGTATCCAGATCCAGTGCAGAAGCAGAGTATAGGGCGATGTCTCAAGCTACCTGTGAGATCACGTGGCTATTGACATTCCTGCAGGAACTCGGTATTGTTGTCACCAATCCTATTCCACTATATTATGACAACAAATCTACTACATACATTGCCACGAATCATGTGTTACATGAGCGAACCAAGCATATAGAGATTGACTGCCATTTTGTTCGTGATGTCGTACGAGTTGGCAAGATTACTACTCCTCACATCACAATAGATATTCAGCTTGCTGATATATTCACGAAGGCTTTACCCAAGAAGCATCTCTCGTGGATAGCTTCCAAGTTGGGCATGATTGATAGATATGCTCCAACTTGAGGGGGTGGGGAGGGGGTGTTAGTAATGTATTTTATGGTTCTTATGCTCCATCTAGAGTTACTGATGTATTTTCTCAGATTTGAGCTCTCTAAGGTTGCATCCTATATAAGGACTCGGAGACCTCTTCAATAAGACACAATTTTCTTCTCTCATTAATTTTTCATAAAAGGTATACAATATGTTTAATCTAAGCTTACGAGAACATCAATTAGGTCAGGTTTAAGATTTGATTTGCTAAATCCAATTGCAATTCCGCCACTCCAATATAAAAAGGGCTAATAGGTTGTGTATAAGATAAGATATAACTCAAATCCAACACTCTCAAGTCTCATCCATGTTCCTACCTCAATAATAGGTTACAATTTACAACAAAATACATTAAATATCCGACTCATGTTGCATCACAATACGAAAGAACCTATAATACAAGAAAATATGCTTCTTACAAGTTACAACCATGGCTTCAAATCTCAACGAAATTCCAGCGAATTTCTCTGAAATTTCCATTTCTCTGGGTCACCAAAATCGAAACACTTATTTCTTTTTCTAAGATTTCAACAAAACATCAGCGAAACGTTAACGATATTTCATGGAAATTGCATGTTGTTTCGACGAAACAACAAAAAAAGGGAATCTACCTTCGCTTTCATTGAAATTTGCATATATTAATGAATTTTTACTTATTTATTCGTCGATGTGTTGAGTTGTTAGAGTGCTTTACTTGAAACTTTGAAGAACTTTCTTCCGTTGGTTTCTAAATTTTAGATCTAAACATGGCCTCAAATTTCAGTGAAATTCGGTCGAATTTCTGTCGAATATCGATATCCCGTCGAAATCGAAATTCGACCGAAATGGCCGAAATGTCCGAAATATGAGGCCCTTGTACAAAAAATGATCGAAATGACTGGAATTTCGATCAAATTTCGATCGAAATTCCACCGAAATTCCGTTTCGGCCGGTCACCGAAATGGTGACCGAAACCGACATTTAGGGCCTTGGATCTAAATCCAAATCAAATCAATTAGACACAAGATTTAAGAGTTAAATTCAATTTCTAAATCCAAATCAAATCAATTAGACACAAGATTTAAGAGTTAAATTTAAGTTAATACTGAAGAACTTTATATTTTTTTTGTTCTTTCCTTATTTTGGATATAGAATGTGCTTGTGAATGTTACGCAGTTTTTTGATCTTAATTGAATTGTTTAAGTCTTGTATAATATCTATTTTATGATCAGAAGCTATACAATGCATCTATTAGTCAGACATGTTAGAAAGATTTGTATTTGTGTGTATGTGCATGTAGCTTATTTTATTTCTAAAATTAAATATTTTCCAAGTTGAAAGTATTTTAGTTAGATACATGTTCTAACCTATTATTTTGATCTTCAATTTCTACGTAAGATATCATTTTGCTAATACTCATTGTTGTCTTATATTTTTTATATTATTATTGTGCGTGTCATCGTTCTCTTCTTGTTCAAGAGGTAAAACTAATGGGTTCTAATTTTGGTTCCAAATCTAATTCTAGTTCTGCGCAGCATACTACTGTTTTGATTGTTGGAGTGATTGGATGGAAATTTAATGTAACTTATTATCTTAATATCTTGCTCTAAGCCAAAAAAAATTGTGCGTTTCTATCTCATTATTGAGTTAAAGAATATTAGAAATCTTAATTTTAGAA